>CH003245.1:1456335-1474838 GCA_000149265.1 Ciona savignyi | reverse complement strand
CGCCCATCAGTCAAGAAATAAAATAATTTTTGCCTCTGATTCAAAAAGTGGGTCCAACCCTGGTCTACAGCCTCCTATTTAAGCTGTAATTTAGGAAATTTAAAACTTGTACTTGCATAATCTGCATCTCATTTTTCGATGCTGTCTTTATAGTGATACCCATTAAATTACAGTGCGACACATGATACCCATTTTTTTACATGATACCCATTGAATTACAGTGCGAAAATGTTAAAGAAAAGCTAGAATCAAAGGAAAAGTTAATCATTGTGACAAAGCAAAGGCTCAAGGAGATAGAACGAAACACCGAACAGCAACAATTAAAAATTGAAGATCTGCAAAACCGAATCGGTCATTTGGAAGTGGAGAAGGACAATGCTGAACGACAGGTGAAATCAGTTGTTTTGATTTTTATAAGTAAAAGTAAACTTAGATTAGCCAAAAGCTTATTGGCATTCTATCCAGGATGTGAGTATGTGACATATTTGATACCTTATACCTTCTACTTGTTTGTGTCTTACAACTTTTTTATTATCCACCTAACCAATATTAGTATCACACTAAAAGTACGAAAATTTGACTTTGTCTTTCCACAAATAGTACACATGTAAATAACCACCAAGATGCATCCCCAGCTGCGAATAATGAGCGGCCAGTCGGACACGGCGCTGGCAGAGAAAGTCCAGGAAGCTGGCGATCTCCGAATACAGCTGAACGCTGCGCAGAATGCAATGAAGGCAGAGAAGCGGAAACATGACGCAATGTCCAAAGTTGCATCGGAGGTCCAAGCGAAGGTGAGTGGAAAGCAATCTGAAAGTATACGCTGCATGGTGGTTGCTTTTTACTTTATTTTGCATATTTGTTAAGAAATATGTGTTTAAAAAGTAATGTATGTTTAAAAAAAAAAGCTGACAGAAACCGGATTAAGTAAAAATAGATTTGTTTAGAACACCTTAGGAATAAAAAATCAACAGCAGTTATGAGTCATGTGAGTGGAAAGTTCCAAATTCCTGAGCTTATTATCTTTATTATCATGAATTATCAATGAAAAGGTTTATGGCATATCTTGTTTCTTTTATTTTCATATCTTGTTTTCTATCTCTCCTCTCATTTTTCTTTTAAAAAAGTCCAAAGTCATTTGTTTTTAACTTAACCATTTTCCCGCCAACAGTGCGCTGTTTTAGAAAACCAGCTTTCTGAGGATATTTCCAAACACCGGTTGGTGATAGAGAGCATGAATGAATCCCATCGAACTGAAATGTCAAAACTGACTAAAGATTCGAAACTTGTAACTGAAGCGCTCAATGTCAAAGCTACTACTCTGCAAAAATCAATCAGGTTGGTTGTTTATATTTTTTAAATTCCAATTGTATCCTTCAAAAAATAAAACAAATATTTGGCGTCAACACCCACTTAACATGCACATTGTTGTTCCGTATTAAACATTTTTGCAATACTGTTACTCCAAAACAGACCTTCTAATTTTTGTTTTAAAAAGTCAATTTAAGGTACTGTAATCACTGCAATGGTGACAGGTAATTGGATGAAGTCACAAGGTGTCTACTGTCTGATGATGCCCACAGATAAAGATTCTTATTTCCTCAATAAATATATGATTAAGCTCATCTGCAACTTTTAATCACTCCATTGCTAATAAATTGCTACTTTTTGCTACTTTTTCAGATACATAGCATCAGTCTTGCACAAATTGTCTCACGAGAACACCCAACTACATAGAGAGGTGGAACATTTCCCGGTTCTATTAAAAGAAGCGATAAAAAGGACTGGAAAACAGGTATTTATGACCGAGTGAGGAGTGGTTTTAAGCAGTCCTGTTTAATATTGATGCAAAATCTATTCCTTAAATTTGTTTAGGAAGTGGTAAAAGTTTTACCTTAGTTTGAAAACAAAGCACTACTATTGCAGTATGCACTTCTGAAAAAAATAAAGTTTTATTAATTTCACCCTGAAATTGTAACTTCTATACCCGACAGATTACGGAAGCGTTATCTGAGGTAAACGAGAACAGTAAGGATCTGATCCGAAGATATAGAAAGGAAATGAAACTGCGGAAGAAATATCACAATGAACTTGTTGAACTAAAAGGTAATCACTCTTGTGTCTGTCTTTACTATCTATTCGCTTGTAATTTTGTCATATCAACATCTATTTAGTTTAAATTTAAAGCTATTTGTTGTTATTTTTTTGAATATTTTTTTGATTTGTATGTGAATAGTTACTTATTTCTATACCTTTCCAAACTGAAAAACACTGTATTTACATTCGTTACGATAATACATTACATAGACGCTGCTATTACAAGAGATAGAAAAATACATCCTGTGTATTTATTTTCTCATACACTCTTTTCTTTTCAGGTAATATCCGTGTGTTTGTACGAGCGCGACCGAAAATCTCTGAAGATGGCTTGAACCCGAAAATGTCCGTGTCATATGATGTCAACGATGACTCGTTGATTTACGTGAGCAACCAGCAGCGAGGAAGGAACCAATCGTTCGATCTTGACCGAGTATTCTCCGACACTTCATCGCAGCAGGAAGTAGGTGGTTTATCGGGTTTGATCCAGCCAGAATATTTATTTTTATTTTGGTCCAATTTTGTTTTATTTTGAAGTTGATTCTGGTTAAAAAACATTGTTTTTTTGGAGGCCGACCCGCTTCATTAGATTATAGTTAAAAACAAAGTTGATACCGGTTGAAATTTGTATTAGTAACAAAAGATTCTTACAACATTGGTCGCATTTTACACGGAACCAAAACATTGTAACATTTTGTTATGGCAGAAAACGAACCGCCTTTGGTCCAAATAAGTCTGTAAAGTTGTTGCAGTGAAATAAAAAATTTTCCCTGAAACTCCAGGTGTACAATGAAGTGCAGCCGCTGGTCACCTCGTGCATGGACGGGTATCATGTGTGTATATTCGCGTATGGTCAAACTGGATCTGGGAAAACTTACACAATGGAGGTATGTGCATTGATGTAAATACTTGTTCGAAAATAAAGAGCGACTTTTTTGAGAAAATTCAAAATTTTGTTAATTATATCTGAAGTTTGTTTAAATGATATAAAACATGCGAATTTGAGTAATTCTGGCCTTACTTATGTCAAAACAAAAAATATGGATTTTCCTACTTCCCACAACAGGTGGGTACTCTATGGTTTACAACATTCTTATTATTAAATCTTATGTGTTATCAAAGAAATTATCAAAATTTCTTCTCCAACCTCCAGGGAACACAGGAAGAGCCAGGAATCAACCAAAGAGCGCTCTCTGACCTCTTCAAGATGGTGGAAGAGCGATCTTTGGACTGGGATTATTCAGTGTCTGTCTCTCTTGTCGAGATATACAACGAAACTCTGAAGTGGGTCTCACTGGATTTGGATTGTGTTATTGTTAATTGTACCTTGAACTTCAAACATGAAGATTAAATTTAAATCCTTGCCACCCATACATACGCTTTCCTATTTTTAAAAAAAATTTTAATTGTACACCCAGCACAAGTAGAATATAATGTATATACACATGGACTGTTTTAGTTTTACTTGCCACATAGAAACCATGCTTCATATTTCATAGTTTACTGTTTTGCACTTTCTACGCCATTTATATGGCCCTAATTATTGTAGTTCACTCGGTCGACATGTATATAATTTTGTTTCCAACAGAGATTTGCTGGCCACAAAGCACGAAAAACTCGAAATTAAAATGAACGCTGACGGTACACTGTTCGTGCAACGACTCACCATTCTTCCAGTTAAAGATTTGAACGACGTGAACAGGGTAAGTGATGATGACTGTCATGCTTATTTTGTGCTGTCACACGGCACCAACATTTCCATGTAAAATACACACTTGTGACACATGAAACTTAAGTGAAATTTTAATCAATAATAAGATTATGATCGAAAATGCACTATCATATTTATCAAAACTAGACACACCATACTACTCTGCCATTATTTTAGTACCTACTCTACAGAATAAGATTTAATTAATCCAGTTTAATAATTTGTGTTTTGGAAACCTTTAAAAAAATATATTTATGTTTTATTCTTTAATTTTCCATTTAACATTTAACAACATAAAAGACCAAAAAGTCATTTTCGTACTAAAATGTTTCGCAATGTCACTATTTTAATGCATTTTGATTGAATATACCTTAAGTGGAGTCAATTCTATGCATTTTGCTCTGAAAGTTCCTTAATATAAGATTTGTGTGTAATCTTTGAACTTCTCCAGGCGTTTGAGTTTGGACGATCGAACCGAGCCACAGCGAGTACCAACATGAACGAGCATTCATCGAGATCACACGCTGTGCTCATGGTCACTGTGGCAGGCACCAATAAAACAACTGGAGTGCAAACTATGGGTAATTCTACCAAAACACAACAAATATTTGGCAGAAAATGACGCTTCACTTGTCGAATGTAGATATGTTGAATGCTCCGTGTAGTTTCAATATTGATACATGCATTAGAGGACATAAATTCCCCTAAACTCTACCAAAGTATATGTCTCTGTAAACTTTACAAGAGTATATGTTTCTGTAAACTTTACAATAGTATAAATTCCTCTGAACTTTACAAGAGCATGCTTCCCTTAACTTTAAAAGAACATAAATTCCCCTAAACTTTACAAGAGTATGTTTTCCTAAACTTCTGTAGGTAAACTGAACTTAATTGACCTGGCGGGTTCGGAGCGGGTATCGAAGAGTGGGGCATCCGGGGATCGATTGAAAGAGGCGCAGAATATCAATCGGAGTTTGTCAGCTCTCGGTGACGTCATCCACTCTCTGAGGAACAAACAAAGCCACGTTCCATTCCGGAATTCAAAATTGACCTACTTGCTGCAAGATTCTCTGAGTAAGACCGCAGTGGGCATTACATGATGATATAATACTATGAATATACAGATATAATGCTTAAAATAGCAATGTTGAATGTACGTTATACTGCATAGTACGTTTTACTTATTATTCTCTTAAGCAGACCCACACACATATGTGCACTCGAACCAATCTGTCCACCGGCGTGCATGTATAAGTTTTTAAGTACCGTCTATTAATATAATTATAAAACAGACAATGCAATAATAATTAACCCATATATGTGTATGGATCCTGTCTATTTCATTTATTAGTATGGGCGGGTCCACGGTAGCCCCGGGACCAAGAATTTAGGCCTAAAAGGCCCATTACTCCACCGCCCTGAGCTAACATGGATTCAGGATATATCGGTCAATTCGGCCCGTGTCCTAAAGAAAGCTGACTAAATACTTGAGCGGGATAGATGCAAAATTATCATACTTAAAAACACCAAAATTTCTCCATTTTTCTGGATCCTGTCTAAGGTTACAACTTAAAAAATAACAATTTCATTTCACTAGGCAAAGACAGCAAGACATTGATGGTAGTACAGGTGTCCCCAGTCGAGAAGAACTCCAGCGAAACGATTTGTTCCCTCACATTCGCGCAGCGTGTTAGACTGGTGGAGCTTGGTCAAGCAACCAAGAAAACCAAGTCATAACTTTACTTCGATGCCTTTTGTAAGATTTCAGTAAATACAACGGTATTAGGTTATTTCATGCAGATTTCAGCTGCTGTTACAATATTTCTGTTTTAGATGTGTGATGTAGATAATAACAAAAGTTTGCTTAAATAATTCATTTCACAATACTTTTGGGTATGGTACTTCACATTCAAATATGTAAAAACAAACGTAACAATCAGTAATATGCCTTGGAAGGTACCATTTTGTTTTAGTAATTTTTGTACAACACCTACCTTAATTAGTACAAACTTCTCTTTAATCACTTTTCTACCTTTTTCCATGTTATGCTGAAACAATACTCGTAAAGATTATGTATGTAGTTAAAGCCATTATGTTCAATTGGTGCTTATACTGTAATTGGCTGCTTTTATCTTTTTTACACTACACAATCGCTGCAGTATGCTTTGCACTTTTGTAGGAACATTACAGCATTCCATTATATCAGTATTTTTGACCAAATCTAGATGTATTAAATTTCTCAATCCATCTTGTCAATAATGCACAAAAGTTCATATTTTTTAAGATTACTTTAATTTTACACACAAGTAGAATGTTGCGTAGATACACATGCAGTTTTAGTTCTACTTGCCATATAGAGAACCATGCTTCATATATCATTGTCTACTGTTTTGCACTTTTCACAGTATTCATATGGCCTTAATCATTGTGGTACAATGTTAAATATGCAGTACAATTAATTAATATGCTGCCTACCAGGAACTGATATCCCGGTTCCCGTGCTTTTTTTACCTTCACCAATTTAATTTCGTGCCTAATTTTCCACCAACAGTGCAGTGCCTCACTATTAGATATATGCATTTGTACATTTGTTTTCTAGTTTTTACAATCATGTGAAATTAGACTATTTTTTGCTTTAAATTCAAGCAAATGAGCTCACTGAATACAAGCATTATTAGAACTTCAAACTTATTTTTACTCTGAGAGAAGAGAGCCTATAGTTGTTATAACACATTTCCCTTTGTCCAGTAATCTGAGATTAATGTTTCGATAAAACTCTATTTAGGTTGTGACAAGGCTACAATCACAGTACACCGCGAACTAAATAATTTAATTTTGCCAGACCCACTACAGTGTGTGGTTATTTATGATAAGGCATTATTTGGTTTTAGTACAATCCACTAATCAACTGAGTTAGGGCTAAGTGCCTTGCTCTAGGACTCAACCGATTACCAGATGGCTGGTTTGGACCACACAAACTTTCGGCTGCCTGCTTAAAGTAACCCCCGTATCTGTCTTAATTTAAAGTATATTTAAATATATTAATGCTTCAACAAACCAACAGTGCACCAGGTCAACTGATTATTATGACTCCCCTACCCATTTGCTGGTTCAGGGAGGTAATTTTGCACCATATATAGGTATCTGTCTTTAATATATGTGTAATTTATTCAATAAACATGTTAACCTCATTTTAATTTTAACCCACTAAACATAAAGGACAAATAAACCTTTTTAGTTAAATATTAAACAGTTTTGTTTCAACCAATGCATTTAGTTGCATAGTAAATGTTGCAATAAAACAGTATAATCGTGAAGATAATAACATTGAAAAATTGATAATTTTAAATAGTAAAACGTAGAACTGATCATTTACACAGTCAATTTTTATATTACTGTCAAAAACATAACATTCAAATTGCTAGGATCTTAACAAAATTACAAGGTAATTTCTGGAAAATCAGAAAATAGGTTTGGACGGAAAATATTAATAAAAAACTAAGGGTAAATTTGAAAATATATTAATGCTGCTTCCTATACAGGTAATGGTTATTGGAATTGAGATAATTGCACTTGATATGTTCAATGAATTTGCATCAGGATTTTGAAAATCCAGCCAATACAGCACCAGTGATAGTGAAGGAATAAGCAATCCCCATGATGATAAAGTTCCTTAATCCCTGTAAGAACATGTATTAGCAGATAACCTGACTATTTTAGACCATACAACCCTATGCTTCTGATTATGCTTATGAAGTATAGTGTTGTTTTATTAAATATAAACTTGGTAGAAATGAGTAAAAAGTCAGTGGACCATTCGATAAATAAGATGACATTACACTCAAAGAGAAAATAAAAAATTCACAAAAACTACATGTTCTGGCATGAATTTAAAATCTCTTCGTATGTAGTGTTTCGAAACAAATTCCTTTCACAACTCACCCTAACTTCTTTAAACACGAGGACCCCCCATAGAGAAGCCACAATCCCAGGTCCAGTGGTGATGATGGGAAAACTCACAGCCTCAGTGAGGTATTTGTTGGCGGCAAACCAACCAATATCCGCTATTGCCCACATTGCACCCGAAACTATGCCGGGTAGAATGGCACTTGGGTAGACCTGTATGTCAGGAGTTTGTTAATTTCTGCTTGTTACTTGAGCTGGAGCAATGTTATTGGAAAAAGAACTTTAATTTTCTATTTTCGAAATGCACATACACCTGTTGCATACCATGACCGGTTAGTCTTGTGGTGTAGTGCGACGCCTTTTAACCGAAAGGTTGCAGTTTCAAAACTAGTCGCTAGCTAGTCCGTTGTGTCCTTGGACAAAGGCATTACATGGACATTGCCGGAACCAAGCAGATTAGTGGGTTCTACCAAATTGAAGGAACGTCTACATACAGTACACCACAATAGCTCCGGTAATCCGACGATGGGCGCGAGGTGATCTGACGATTTTCCGTGTGTTAACCCCCTTGGTTTTCCCATTCACGGGGATAAACATGAATATCCTACCAAGAGAATTGTAGTGATAATTAAGTGACTTTTAGCAAGTAAAAGCAAGTCTAGTCTGTTCACGACAATTTCCATAAAATATTTTCCCTATATATGTTACTGGCCTTAAAGTTATCACTTATTTAGTTAAACCATAACCAAGGAAATGTGATATTACTTTAATTTTTATTTTATTTATTCATTTTCATACAAATAAAGAAGTTGTATATTGATCCCTCACTTAGTAAATAATATTTACGAACATTTTTTAAAGCGAGAGCTCGAAAAAACAACTTGCATCATCGCATCGCTGTTTGTGTCAATAGAAGATACAATACCATAAATGTCAATTGTAGTCTAAAGTCAACACGAGAAGTTTATACAATTTATTCACTTTTTTTTTTTTTGGTTGGTGTTTTACTCGGTTTGCACGCATTTAACGTTCGCGATTTTTACCGCCATGATCGCGATCGCTTTTTTCTTCAAGATAACCAATATATCGCGATCGCTTCGCGATCATGATCGCGATCGGCACAGCACTAGTAAATATGTAAGCAATGTAATTAAGCAATTACTAGAGAAAAAAGTGTGTTTATAATGAATCATCAATTAATAACCATATGTTCATAAGTACACAGTACACCTCTATACATATACCTGGATTGACTTAAAAAGCTGTTATGTTTCAATCTGTAATAACTGACACTCCATCCAATTACAATTACAACCCCGCATTTCCACATACCTCTGGTTTGTTCTTTTTAATCATGCAGTAGATGGTGAAATATAAAGTGCTGGTGGCAAATATCCCACTGAAGTGTGCGAAAACATAGTCCATGTCTGATGAATTCAAATTATTATTTTTGTATATTAATTTATTAACAACAGTACGCAGTATTGTACTAAAAATAAAACAAGTTTTTTAAGGTCTGTACTTTGTACCATACTTGAAACTAAAGGAATATAAACAAATACTGTAATATATCTAGATCTAGTACCCAGTACCAATACGGCTAATCTCAATAATGCACAAACAGTGTGTGCATTATAGAATTCTACCGCTTAAAATAGTCTAGACAATCGTACCAGTCAACTTTAAAATTTTAAAAGTTTTACCTGATTGTGATGCATTTGGATAATACTTGGGGGGTTGTCTTTAATATAAATGACTGGTGTGAAGCTGAGTCCATATAACGTGCCTGAGATTATAGACAGACCACAGCCCCTGGGTATAAATGTGCTTTTATCATTTTGTAAAGAAAAAAAAAATCGAAAAAGTTAAGAAAAGTTACAACTGTGACAAAGTTTTGCAAGGCAATACATATTATGGATGAACAATAAAGGATCAGCAAACAGCATGTCACAAAGTCCATTACAATATACTTTCCGGTCAGCAAATAATAAATTTAAAATACATAATGGATGGATAAAATAACTATTTTACAATGGTATCGTAGCAGGGGGGAAAATGCTAATCAGAGGATCGAAAATGTTGGGAAATATTCGCTATAATATAAATACACAACCGAGCTAAATTTTATTAATACGAAAAAGTTTCAAAAACACTTACAACACTCTTCTTTGTATTGGGGATAATTTATCCACCCACGAAGTAATAAGAACATCCTCTACGCTTTCTTGAATCGATTCTTCATCCTCCTGCTTTATCAGAAATGAAATAAAATAACCGGAATCAGTTATGTAAACAATTTGATTTAAATAAGTCAGTGCATTTTTTTTCTTGCAATTGCTAATGCAAGATGTGTAGTGGCATTGAATTTTAACAGATTATTGCACCTTCTATATTGCACATTTGTATTCGGAATAACTAGACTATCTTACATACAATGGAGAAAACTTCTGCCGGTGGTTTAAATTGACCAAAAGATTAAATTTAACTGGGTTCAAAAAACACGGGTTAACAATCTTGTATGTCGACACAATTAAGAGCAACACATGAATGACGTGATAGTATGGTTTTTAACTTCTCCAGGTGTTAGTCCCAACTAACTACCAATAAGTAAATCACATAGACAAAATGATTTGTAAAAACCAAATAATTGACTGTCAAATGAATTTGTTCACATCAAAGATTTGTTTCATTGCTTTTTAAAATATTTTTGAATCTCATGTGAATTTAAAAATAAACACCGTGACCTACCACCGTAGGAACCCTTGTGTAAAAAGTAGCGTCGCTACTGTCCACGCTACTTTCACGACTAAGTTGCACCGCGCTTTCACTTTTAACCAACATAAAACCAAAACCCCTGAAACAAATAAAATGAACTTACGGTTGGTAAAAGTGGCTCCGAAGTCTCAATACTGATCGGCTGGTTACCTTCGGACTTAACAAACAGCCAAAAAATGGCGCTGCACAAGAGAAACTTTATAAATGGTGAAATAGTACTTTTACTGCATGGTGGTAAGGATAACGGACAGTCACCTGAGCATAGCAAAAGCTATTGCAATGTAGTTCATAACTGGTTTGTTGGGAACTTCAGGATTGAGACCAAACCAACCGAATCTGAATATAGTTCAAAACTTTATTTATGCAAAGCTATCAGACACTACTGTACCTTCCACTGGCCCAACCAGAAAGTAGATTAAATGAACCCCATATTAGCATACCAATTCCTAGTCCAATGGATTTAATGATTGGAACAACACATATATTTCCAGTTGCCCACAGAAAACCTGCAGAAAAAACAACTGATTGTCTGGTCCTAGGGTCCAGAGGGTAAAAGTATTTAAACAGAACAGGTGGGATCTGGTACTATCTATAGCAGGTATTCTCTGCTAAACAAACACACACAAACTGCAATAGCTCAGGCAATCTGATTATTTACATTGCATTTTGAAGATTGGTTGGTTGCAGTAGTAAAATATTAATACCAGTGACTAAATTTAAGCTTTACAGCCAAATATGCCCAGATGAAAACTTCATTTTTAAAACACCACATGAACACGTATGTATAATTTAGTTGATTCATTTTGTATCACTGACAAAACACTACTATTTATTCAAACATGGGGTGTAAGAACAAGAGCATGATATATCCTGTAAATCTAAATGAAAAGTACTTGTGATGATATATAAAAAATTGTTCATTCACAACTCGACCATATTATAGACACCACTGACTCAATTAGTAATTGCTTTTTCTACATCCACAATACAAGATGTTAATAAACATAGAATAACTATCAGGCATCATATTATGAAATGGTAAATATTATGCCTCATGTTGCATAACGTACCTCCTAACATTGCCAGTGGGTAGAATGTTGGAAAATTTGTGATACAGTTGTTAACAAGACCAGCAATCCAAATAGCTGCACATAGAACCCATTGGAAAAACATTCCTGAAAAAGTTTGATTTAATAAAATTCAAAAAAATTGAACAAAAAGCGCACCATCTCCAGTTTCGAACTTCTTAATTGGGACAAAATTGCTTCCGAAGAAAATAATGGCAATTCCAGCACCCAGATATCCAGGCCAGCTCGCTGTGGGTACTAAAATAAATATATATCGATATTAATATTATTTTTTAGATTTTTCACTTAGACTACATAAACTTACCAACACTGATAATTTATAATTTTGTAGCTTATTTTATGTTTAACAGTCAAGGTTATTTAAAACAAGTGAGACTGTCGACAGAAAATATTTATAGTCATAAAAGTAGTACTTTTTAGTAAAACACTCAAGGAATATTGGATAGGATATTCATGTTAATCCCCATGAATGGGAAAACCAAGGTCGTTAACACACAGGCAATCTTCAGATCATTTCGGGCCCACCGTTGGTTTACCAGCGCTACTGCAGTGTGCTGTATACAACTAAGACGTTTCTTTAGTTTTAAGCAGCACCCATTTTTTATTGCGTCCGTTTTAAAAGTGTTTTGCTTAAAGGTACTACCTATACTAATTTATGACACTAGTGTTATATCTTGTCTTCTGATCTTATCAGGCTGGACTAGTCTAAATACAGTATCTTAACCTCATTTTATCCAGTTTGTAAAACAAGTTTTAAACTTACAATCTGGTCCTGCTGTAGTAGGAGTACTGTTTGTAACTGCATCAGTGCCATGAAAAGGCTGAAATCTTACATGTACTGCATCTGCGAATTAAGAAATATATAAACAACTTTAAGTGCATATAAATACATATTAACCAACCAATCATTTCAAAACACTTACCGATGGATGAAACTGTAAAAATAACACCGCAAAGAACGATGAATAAAATAGTTGACGATGCCTTTTTCATTATTTATTTAAATAAAAATACTTTTACACAAATCTACACGGTAATTATAAATAATCACCGAAAACCAACATTAACAAAATGCTAGAATGATACAATTGTATTTAGCTTTCTAAACGTCTTCACATACATCGCGCTCTGTCAACAAACATTAAAAATAAACTAAGCGTGACGAAACCAGAAGTGTATATTCCAAGAAGGAAATGTTTTAGTGACTCATTGAATTTGTTTACCCATGTTAAAAATGCGCTGATTGCTGTGGTGAATCGCTGGCTTGATTTTTGTGATCATTATTTGTTTTAACACAATTTTTGCTTGTACTATTTAAACGTACGAATTACTGGAAAACTATTGGCGTCGTATTTACGACCCCATTGCAGTAAGTTTAGTTGGTGCAATGTCCGCTGTTTTTATTACAAACGCGACCCATTTCACAGAGTTAAAATAGCCGTCCACACCTTATCTGCCCCCGTGATCTATATTTATTTGTTATTTATTGTCGTGATTTTATGAACCAAAAAAAACAACTAACAGAATGAATTAAATTACAGAAATGCCGAATAAAAACAAGAAGTTGCAGTACGATTCATGAATGTAGTAATTATCAGAACTCAGTATTAGCCACCGATGATTGCGACGAGGAAGACAGTCTAAGGTGAACTTTTGGCTAAGCGACTAGCAGCAGCCAAATGCGCCTACCCCTACAATAGCATCCGCGACCAAAACAAATAAGGAAAAAGCAGGGGTGCTATATTGCTACACTTAGTTAACCATCTAATGCGAACTTGTACCCCTCCGATGTAGAGTGTGTGTGTGGTTTACTCAATCTTTCTTGATTTGTTTTATTTTCTATTTCGCGATAACAGAGAGGAATTCCGCAGTAGAATAATTAACGTTCGAAAATGAAATTTCACTAATGCAAAAATTAACAACTTGGTTTGTGGTTTTGACCATGAAAGTGATTGGGTCAAGTTGACCTTGTCAAAGACGGCATTTTCAGCTCCCCATTTTCGCACTTCAGTAAAGTTCATTTACAAATGTGTTCGTCGATTCATTTTAAATGTCATTTTCGTTTTTCAACCGAGGACATCTAGCCAGGCATGTAGTTTTACTAAAAGAGATTTTATTAACTCTGGTGCTAAGAATCAATTCTCTGTATGACCATCTAGAAAATACATTTTGGTAAAAACTAGGCAAATGGAAGTGTGTGGAAATTTGATTCCCACTATTGTTGTACTGCTTGTTTTTACTGTTAGTATTCGCAATGTATTTTATATTTGGGCTACGTTTTGCTTTTCTCGTTTTTAGGATAGGATATTCATGTTTCTCATATACAGTGTGTTTCACACGTTCCTTATTTTGGTAAAAACAAATAGCCTAATCCGTTGGGTTCAGGCAATGTCAGAGGACACAGCCGACTAGCTAGCGACCAGTTTAGAATCTGAAACCTTTTGGTTAAGAGGCGTCGCATTGAACACCAGACTAACCGGTTGGACAAAGAACAGAGAAGACTAGCCTGCGAATAGTTTTGGAACCAACATTTTTTCGACTGAAAGGCAACGCACCAATCCACTAAGTTATTTGACCGGGCATGATACTTTGACGGCCCAGTTGATAAATGGTTTCCGGCGTCTAACGCTATGTCTACAAACATCTTTCCTGTTATGATAACTATTTAGGTTAACCCATCAATTATTGTATAATAACAACCAAGAAAGTTAACACACGGACAATCGTTACATTACCTCGCGCCCACCGTCAGGTTACCGGAGCTATTGCATTGTGGTGTGTATGATTCAAACGTCCCTTTAAGTTAGTAGAACCCATTAATCCGCTGGGTTCAGGCTGTCTGCAAACCATTAAGGCGATTGGGGTAACCGACCAGACTATATTGTTTAGTCTGTATCCACTTACAACGATGGTATTGGGCGTGTTGTTAACTTGAATGTGGTAGTCATTCTTGTTTCATTCCTGGCATTGAAGAAACGCCAACGTTATCACATGGACAATATCACATAGCCTCGTGACAGGAAACCGGAGCGATTATTGAAGGCATTCAACCAATTATTCTTATTATTACTCCAATGCAAACTGACCTCACAAAAAGGATTGTCACTGCAGACTTGCCTTAACTCAGCGGATTATTGGGTTCTACCAAATTGAAGGAACGTGTGATTTATTCATAACACACTGCAATAGCTCCGGTAACCCGACGGTGGGCGCAAGGTGACCTGACAGATTGCCCGTGTGTTAATCCCCTTGGTTTTCCATTCACGGGGATAACATGAATATCCTAGCCTATCCACTTTTAACTATACAAACTTTGGGGAATCACCACCGTTGATGCTGAGCAAAATACTAACTAAAACAAAAAAAGGAAAGAGTACCACACGTAACATCCGAGCGCTCCTAGAGATCGATTAATTGGTTATACGCCATCTATAGTGTATTGTATATAATTGAGACGTCAAATAAGAAGAAAAACTGCAAAATGAATTTAACATTAGGCAGTTAGGGTTTGAGTTAGAATTACTTGCAAAGATGAGATAGCACAGCTGTAGTAAGCAAGTTTCCCGCCCCCCACGATTTAGTGTTTCGCCATTTATTCTAAACACGATGTGGTTCTGTTTATTTGCAGGTACTACTGTAATTTTTCTGGATGCCAGTACCAGGAGTGCAGTGACGGAAAATGTTATAAAATGAATGCAACAAAAGAACTTATTACCAACTTTGTGGCTGGATCTGCAGGTTTGCTATGCCATATGCATATTGTTTTTCTTTTTTCTTTATTTAAAACAATATTGGCTAAAAAAAGTAAAATGTACAGGCGACTGTGTACTGATATCAATGCTAACTACTTTTTTTAATAAAAGACTGCCCCTGGATTCTTTATGGCAATGTCTAAATTGAATTAATATGTGGCTTCATTTAGTCACCTGCTCACAGATAGTGAAAGAGTAGACATACACTCCTGAGAAAGTATGAAATGATTTAGTAACAACGGGTATCACCTATGCCAAATATCATGCCATTTGATCAATCAATTGTTTTCTACATGAAGAATGTCTGGTTGCATACCTTGGTAGGACGCTCTTACCCAAAAGGTTGTTGGATCAAAACTACCTGCTAGCTACAAGGTTGTGTTCTTGGGCGAGGCACGGATTGTGATTCATTTAAATGCACACAGTAGATTGATAGGTTTAACTAAACCGGTTAAACACAGTGAACATTTTTAGCCACTAAAGAGTTATCAGATTGTAACAACAGATAAATGTTTAGGCCATATTTCTTTACCCATTAGGATAAAAAAAACATCAATTCATTCAAGAATTAATAATGTCAGTTTGTTCTGTAATTTGCAATAATTTAGCAAAACTATGCTTGACGATGTGTCAATAGTCCTACATCTTTAGCTTTATTTCAGGTGGAACTGCATGTGTCTATTGTGGTCAGCCACTTGACACCATTAAAGTAAAACTGCAGACATTTCCTTCACTGTACAAGAATGCCTTTGATTGTTTCCGGTCCACACTTAAAACTGAAGGCATCTATGGGCTGTACAAAGGATCAGTGCCAGCATTAGTATGCAATGTCTCAGAAAATGCAGTTTTATTTGTTGCGCTTGGCTACATGAAAAGTTTAGTTGGAAGTATTAGGCACAAACGACCGGATGATCTAAGGTTAGAATACGGTATTCTTATTTGTCCTCATTTTTGAATCGCAGTTTGCTTATTAGTGGTGCGTCAGACCATCAACCAAATGGGGAATTAAAACCAGCTTTGAACTAGCAAACTTTGTCCTTTCAATGAATTAATTGGGTTTAACAGATACCAACGTAATCTATCTATTGTTTAACACAGTACAATAGCAATAGTTTCTGTAACCTGACTGTGGGCCTGTTGTATTATTTTACACCAGGCTGGTTTCCCACCGCCCCATGGATAAACAAGAATTTAATCTTATAACCTTATAACTGCCCCAAAACAATAACTGCCAAAAAGTTCGACAATAAACCGGTCATAAACACCAAAAAACAACAGGCCCACAGTTTTATTAAATGTTCTTGTAGCCAAAATAATATTTTGACTGTTTGTTTCAGCAATCTTGAAAATGCAAGTGCTGGTAGTTTGGCATCCATTTTTTCAGCAATGGTAGTTTGTCCTACTGAACTTATAAAGTGCAGAATGCAAGCAATGACAGAGCTGCAATTAAACTGGCATAAAAAGGTTGGAGTTAAAATATTCTCCGGAACAAAAGATGTATGGTACCTCACATTATGTTACATCCAATAGTCTTTTAACAGGATTTTAAATATTTTTACCAGTGGTCCATGGGGAGTGTTGCGGTCAATGATTAAAACGAATGGTATCCTCTCCCCCTTTGAGGGGTTAACTAGTACATGGGTCAGGGAAATGCCAGGGTATTTCCTATTTTTCTATGGGTATGAGTTCACCCGGGGAGCTCTTGCATCAAAAGGTCAAAGCAAAGATGACATTGGTGAGTGGTATTAATTATTAAAAGTTGGGTAGTTATGTACATTAACATTGCACTAATGGGTGCTATTGCAGTGTGTTGTGAATGATTAAGACCGTCTAAAAAGTCACGGAATAAGCCACTTAGCTAGTTGGTTTTACTAAATATCTACTTTGATCGTCAGTAATTTCTATCCTGTCAGTTGGGCCAATTATTTGCTGAAATTCTTAAAGTGTAGATATGACTTTGACGTTTTACCAATCCGTCATTTCACTTTATATATTCACTGTTATGTTTGTTTTGGTTGTGATATGTTTTCGATGTTTTCTTATTAGAGGCTTGGAAAACTGTGATAGCTGGTGGAACTGCAGGCTTGTTTTTGTGGGTTGCCATTTTCCCCATAGATGTGATTAAGTCACGTATACAAGTCTTGTCGGCCGCAGGTACTCAATACGGTTTCACTCGTACCCTGAAAGTTGTAGTTCAAACTGAGGGTAAGAACCATATTGGTTTTGACATTAATAGCACAGAGTTTTTATTACATAACTCGTCTTTAACTGGATGCAATATTCACAGGACTTGGTGCTTTGTATAATGGATTGTTGCCAATGATAGTACGAACGTACCCTGCAAATGGTGCTCTGTTCTTGGCATATGAATGGGCAAGAAAGGGTTTTGGTGGTGCTATTGGATTAGAATGTTAACAAATTGTGTTTTTTATCTTTTACCTTTAGGTACTTAGTAAATTTAGAGAAATATGCAAAGTTTTGAGCTGTTTCGTAATCCTCAGAGTATATGACATAAAAATAATAAATCTTAACAATGACAAATGTGGTACTTTTGAAATACTTTAGATGGCGTATAACCAATTAAGACCTCTATGAACGGCAGGATGTGACGAGTGGTACCCTCCATGAGTCATTGTTTTTAAACGAGGGTTTTGCTGAGTAACAATGGTGGTGATTCCCCAATCGTTTGTTTGGTTGAAAGCAGCATGTGCTAGGCTGGCGCGCCGGTGTTCTCGTTTAGCTGTAAAGTTTTGTAATCGTGGAGCAGTGCTTTGTGAAATAAAGGTGTTGAATGTGCATCTGCTAGCTGTTTTGTTGGAAAAAAGTTGCCGATGTACGAAGGGGTATGGGCTCAAAATTTTTAAACAAAATTTTGTAGGGTTTTGAGTTTAGGTTGCAGATCCAAGCTTCAATTTTAAATTGTGAAAAAATCTAAGACTTCCTATGTCAGGATTTTGAGTGACAGTCGTTTTTGTGAGGTCAGTTTGCATTGGAGAGATAGGGAAAATAATTAGTTGAACGCCTCCTTTACGAGTATAGTGCAGTAGGATTTCACCCCACATTTTTTGTACAGGAATGACGTGCAATTTATAGGCTAGGCCCATAGGCGTCGGAAAATGCAGAAAAACGTGCACAAGTGGGGTGCTTTTTTAACTATATATTCACGGCGTCCAT
>CH003245.1:1443463-1456235 GCA_000149265.1 Ciona savignyi | reverse complement strand
ATCTCACATTCAAGGTAGCAACGCCACAATTTGCATCACATGAGCCATATTTCCATACTTTGCCAGCTAATAAACCAAGGCGTGTACGCCTGGTTACTCACTACCGAGTGAGCATGAAATAAATGCAGCGATGATCTCGCTATATGCGACGAAAGCGCAATTAATAAAAACGCAAAAAAATCTTGCGCGGATGTATTTCCATCAACAAACAAAAGAAAACTTTTAGTAAGCAGGACATAAGCCGTGTCTCGTCATTACTGTGCGGTGTTTGTAAAAGCCTGTTTTACACACGAAATATATTCGGTTCGGAACATCCGACACATTGACTGAGAGGCGATTAGACAATTAGACATCGCATTTACATGCGGAGCGATTACCATTGCTATACGGAAGTACGCTGGTATCGTTTAATAAACTGTGGCGTTGTGAAGCGGGTACGCTCACTTATTTACACAGCATGAGCGCAAATGCGCGGGGTAGAGGCGATCAGACTTCGCAGAAAAAGAAACAAACCTCGAGCCGCTGCTAAAAACGAGTATGTAATCGCATGAACGAGACGCATAATTTGCGCGAGGCGATTAAAAGAAAACTAACGCCCTTGTCGGCGGTAACATTGAAAATCTGGCGCGAAAGAACAAAACAAACGTCGTTCGACGTGTAAGTGCGCCTAATATATCCGGATGGGTTGGCGCAGCATGGCATCATTGACTCAAGCTCATGATAGCATAATCGTAAAAGCGTTACTGACCTTGTTTAAGATGGAGTGCATGTAGCAATTGGATGAAGGCGTGTTTGCTCATCGTGTTTGTAAGAAGTCTGTAGAGTAAAACACCGATATTATGCATTCTTGCAATAGCCTAGTACCATTCAACCAAACCGGGAACACTAGTATTTGCAATCGTTGCAGACTAATAATTACATATAGTATAAAAAATAATAATAAAACTCACAAAAAATAATCTAGAAGCTACAAAAATAATAATACAACCCTTTCATATTTCGTAAAGGGAACGTCGTCTTGCAAATTCTCTTCTTTCGTAGGCGTAGACGATGCTTATCATCTTGATTTCAATAGAGTGCGTTGTCTTGTTGTATAGTCACCAACTTCGTCCAGCGAAATCGGGGCGTTTCTTACTTGATGCTTGAAATTGCCTTTTTTTGAATTTTTGCTTCTTAAATAACTTGCATTGGGCCACTCGTCGTTGCCAATGTAATTAAAACTTCGAATTGAAGTTGACGTCGGAAATTGTTCGTTTCGAGAAGGTGCGTGTCCATTATCACGTCGGGCTCAACAATGTGGGCTCGCGCTTTCTTTTGTTGATTGCTTGTAGTTGGCTGAGCTTGTTTAGCCGGCTGCCTTACGGTCTTTGGCGAGCTGCGCAGCGGAAAGTCTATTCTCCACAGATCGCACACTAATAATTATAGTGACCACGATTTGTACTGCCTTAATCTTAAACTCGAAGTTCATAACTCTTGATTCACTTTAGTTGTATTCTGCGTCTCATTCAATATACGGTTTATTCTCGAAGCGAGTTACTAAGTACGTTATACAGCATAACGCAAGTTATCTCAAGTACGTTATTGTAGGTTATTTTTTAGGTTATTTAAATTTCCAGAATATATAGGGAATTTACAAGGTGCGAAAAATTTACGTGCGAGACGTTTCACATCTGCACGTTTGACTAACTGTGGGAATTGGGTGAAAAAACTATGTTAATGATTTAAACGGCAAAAATACAAAAGGCCCGTACAAGGTGATAATTACGTACAAAGTAATAAAACGTGAGAGTCGGTAAACTTGAAACGCAAAAAACGACGTTAAAACACAAAATATTTTAGACATAAATTAAAACAAATATATACTATACGAAATGCTACAAATTAACAACTTGGGTTTGTGGTTTTGACCATGAAAGTGATTGGGTCAAGTTGACCTTGTCAAAGACGGCATTTTCAGCTCCCCATTTTCGCACTTCAGTAAAGTTCATTTACAAATGTGTTCGTCGATTCATTTTAAATGTCATTTTCGTTTTTCAACCGAGGACATCTAGCCCAGGCATGTAGTTTTACTAAAAGAGATTTTATTAACTCTGGTGCTAAGAATCAATTCTCTGTATGACCATCTAGAAAATACATTTTGGTAAAAACAGGCAAATGGAAGTGTGTGGAAATTTGATTCCCACTATTGTTGTACTGCTTGTTTTTACTGTTAGTATTCGCAATGTATTTTATATTTGGGCTACGTTTTGCTTTTCTCGTTTTTAGGATAGGATATTCATGTTTCTCATATACAGTGTGTTTCACACGTTCCTTATTTTGGTAAAAACAAATAGCCTAATCCGTTGGGTTCAGGCAATGTCAGAGGACACAGCCGACTAGCTAGCGACCAGTTTAGAATCTGAAACCTTTTGGTTAAGAGGCGTCGCATTGAACACCAGACTAACCGGTTGGACAAAGAACAGAGAAGACTAGCCTGCGAATAGTTTTGGAACCAACATTTTTTCGACTGAAAGGCAACGCACCAATCCACTAAGTTATTTGACCGGGCATGATACTTTGACGGCCCAGTTGATAAATGGTTTCCGGCGTCTAACGCTATGTCTACAAACATCTTTCCTGTTATGATAACTATTTAGGTTAACCCATCAATTATTGTATAATAACAACCAAGAAAGTTAACACACGGACAATCGTTACATTACCTCGCGCCCACCGTCAGGTTACCGGAGCTATTGCATTGTGGTGTGTATGATTCAAACGTCCCTTTAAGTTAGTAGAACCCATTAATCCGCTGGGTTCAGGCTGTCTGCAAACCATTAAGGCGATTGGGGTAACCGACCAGACTATATTGTTTAGTCTGTATCCACTTACAACGATGGTATTGGGCGTGTTGTTAACTTGAATGTGGTAGTCATTCTTGTTTCATTCCTGGCATTGAAGAAACGCCAACGTTATCACATGGACAATATCACATATCCTCGTGACAGGAAACCGGAGCGATTATTGAAGGCATTCAACCAATTATTCTTATTATTACTCCAATGCAAACTGACCTCACAAAAAGGATTGTCACTGCAACTTGCCTTAACTCAGCGGATTATTGGGTTCTACCAAATTGAAGGAACGTGTGATTTATTCATAACACACTGCAATAGCTCCGGTAACCCGACGGTGGGCGCAAGGTGACCTGAAGATTGCCCGTGTGTTAATCCCCTTGGTTTTCCATTCACGGGGATAACATGAATATCCTAGCCTATCCACTTTTAACTATACAAACTTTGGGGAATCACCACCGTTGATGCTGAGCAAAATACTAACTAAAACAAAAAAAGGAAAGAGTACCACACGTAACATCCGAGCGCTCCTAGAGATCGATTAATTGGTTATACGCCATCTATAGTGTATTGTATATAATTGAGACGTCAAATAAGAAGAAAAACTGCAAAATGAATTTAACATTAGGCAGTTAGGGTTTGAGTTAGAATTACTTGCAAAGATGAGATAGCACAGCTGTAGTAAGCAAGTTTCCCGCCCCCCACGATTTAGTGTTTCGCCATTTATTCTAAACACGATGTGGTTCTGTTTATTTGCAGGTACTACTGTAATTTTTCTGGATGCCAGTACCAGGAGTGCAGTGACGGAAAATGTTATAAAATGAATGCAACAAAAGAACTTATTACCAACTTTGTGGCTGGATCTGCAGGTTTGCTATGCCATATGCATATTGTTTTTCTTTTTTCTTTATTTAAAACAATATTGGCTAAAAAAAGTAAAATGTACAGGCGACTGTGTACTGATATCAATGCTAACTACTTTTTTTAATAAAAGACTGCCCCTGGATTCTTTATGGCAATGTCTAAATTGAATTAATATGTGGCTTCATTTAGTCACCTGCTCACAGATAGTGAAAGAGTAGACATACACTCCTGAGAAAGTATGAAATGATTTAGTAACAACGGGTATCACCTATGCCAAATATCATGCCATTTGATCAATCAATTGTTTTCTACATGAAGAATGTCTGGTTGCATACCTTGGTAGGACGCTCTTACCCAAAAGGTTGTTGGATCAAAACTACCTGCTAGCTACAAGGTTGTGTTCTTGGGCGAGGCACGGATTGTGATTCATTTAAATGCACACAGTAGATTGATAGGTTTAACTAAACCGGTTAAACACAGTGAACATTTTTAGCCACTAAAGAGTTATCAGATTGTAACAACAGATAAATGTTTAGGCCATATTTCTTTACCCATTAGGATAAAAAAAACATCAATTCATTCAAGAATTAATAATGTCAGTTTGTTCTGTAATTTGCAATAATTTAGCAAAACTATGCTTGACGATGTGTCAATAGTCCTACATCTTTAGCTTTATTTCAGGTGGAACTGCATGTGTCTATTGTGGTCAGCCACTTGACACCATTAAAGTAAAACTGCAGACATTTCCTTCACTGTACAAGAATGCCTTTGATTGTTTCCGGTCCACACTTAAAACTGAAGGCATCTATGGGCTGTACAAAGGATCAGTGCCAGCATTAGTATGCAATGTCTCAGAAAATGCAGTTTTATTTGTTGCGCTTGGCTACATGAAAAGTTTAGTTGGAAGTATTAGGCACAAACGACCGGATGATCTAAGGTTAGAATACGGTATTCTTATTTGTCCTCATTTTTGAATCGCAGTTTGCTTATTAGTGGTGCGTCAGACCATCAACCAAATGGGGAATTAAAACCAGCTTTGAACTAGCAAACTTTGTCCTTTCAATGAATTAATTGGGTTTAACAGATACCAACGTAATCTATCTATTGTTTAACACAGTACAATAGCAATAGTTTCTGTAACCTGACTGTGGGCCTGTTGTATTATTTTACACCAGGCTGGTTTCCCACCGCCCCATGGATAAACAAGAATTTAATCTTATAACCTTATAACTGCCCCAAAACAATAACTGCCAAAAAGTTCGACAATAAACCGGTCATAAACACCAAAAAACAACAGGCCCACAGTTTTATTAAATGTTCTTGTAGCCAAAATAATATTTTGACTGTTTGTTTCAGCAATCTTGAAAATGCAAGTGCTGGTAGTTTGGCATCCATTTTTTCAGCAATGGTAGTTTGTCCTACTGAACTTATAAAGTGCAGAATGCAAGCAATGACAGAGCTGCAATTAACTGGCAAAGTGGAAGCAAAAAAGATGTATGGTACCTCACATTATGTTACATCCAATAGTCTTTTAACAGGATTTTAAATATTTTTACCAGTGGTCCATGGGGAGTGTTGCGGTCAATGATTAAAACGAATGGTATCCTCTCCCCCTTTGAGGGGTTAACTAGTACATGGGTCAGGGAAATGCCAGGGTATTTCCTATTTTTCTATGGGTATGAGTTCACCCGGGGAGCTCTTGCATCAAAAGGTCAAAGCAAAGATGACATTGGTGAGTGGTATTAATTATTAAAAGTTGGGTAGTTATGTACATTAACATTGCACTAATGGGTGCTATTGCAGTGTGTTGTGAATGATTAAGACCGTCTAAAAAGTCACGGAATAAGCCACTTAGCTAGTTGGTTTTACTAAATATCTACTTTGATCGTCAGTAATTTCTATCCTGTCAGTTGGGCCAATTATTTGCTGAAATTCTTAAAGTGTAGATATGACTTTGACGTTTTACCAATCCGTCATTTCACTTTATATATTCACTGTTATGTTTGTTTTGGTTGTGATATGTTTTCGATGTTTTCTTATTAGAGGCTTGGAAAACTGTGATAGCTGGTGGAACTGCAGGCTTGTTTTTGTGGGTTGCCATTTTCCCCATAGATGTGATTAAGTCACGTATACAAGTCTTGTCGGCCGCAGGTACTCAATACGGTTTCACTCGTACCCTGAAAGTTGTAGTTCAAACTGAGGGTAAGAACATATTGGTTTTGACATTAATAGCACAGAGTTTTTATTACATAACTCGTCTTTAACTGGATGCAATATTCACAGGACTTGGTGCTTTGTATAATGGATTGTTGCCAATGATAGTACGAACGTACCCTGCAAATGGTGCTCTGTTCTTGGCATATGAATGGGCAAGAAAGGGTTTTGGTGGTGCTATTGGATTAGAATGTTAACAAATTGTGTTTTTTATCTTTTACCTTTAGGTACTTAGTAAATTTAGAGAAATATGCAAAGTTTTGAGCTGTTTCGTAATCCTCAGAGTATATGACATAAAAATAATAAATCTTAACAATGACAAATGTGGTACTTTTGAAATACTTTAGATGGCGTATAACCAATTAAGACCCTCTATGAACCGGCAGGATGTGACGAGTGGTACCCTCCATGAGTCATTGTTTTTAAACGAGGGTTTTGCTGAGTAACAATGGTGGTGATTCCTCAACGTTTGTTTGGTTGAAAGCAGCATGTGCTAGGCTGCGCGCCGGTGTTCTCGTTTAGCTGTAAAGTTTTGTAATCGTGGAGCAGTGCTTTGTGAAATAAAGGTGTTGAATGTGCATCTGCTAGCTGTTTTGTTGGAAAAAAGTTGCCGATGTACGAAGGGGTATGGGCTCAAAATTTTTAAACAAAATTTTGTAGGGTTTTGAGTTTAGGTTGCAGATCCAAGCTTCAATTTTAAATTGTGAAAAAATCTAAGACTTCCTATGTCAGGATTTTGAGTGACAGTCGTTTTTGTGAGGTCAGTTTGCATTGGAGAGATAGGGAAAATAATTAGTTGAACGCCTCCTTTACGAGTATAGTGCAGTAGGATTTCACCCCACATTTTTTGTACAGGAATGACGTGCAATTTATAGGCTAGGCCCATAGGCGTCGGAAAATGCAGAAAAACGTGCACAAGTGGGGTGCTTTTTTAACTATATATTCACGGCGTCCATTGGGCAAACATTCATGAAAAGCACTTTTCATGCATTACTATTTGTCTATATATCGCAGAACCTTTGAATATAAAAGGTTGTTGTTACAAATATACCGGTGGTGTTGGCGAACACACAGAGATAAAAACACTTTTAAAGGGTATGGGACTAATAATAAGATAATGTTGTTGTTATGCTATGATGAAAAATGCATTTCCGAGCTCCAGCTTTAAAAAATGTTTGGAAGCTTTCGCACGATAGACGCGCGCTTTCGGTATGGAGAAACGCATCACGGGTATTACATTCCCTGTTTTTTTATAGGTCTATATAAAATATCAGAATATTAAAGTCACTAGTCAGTGTTGTACTCGTCTACAATAAGGTTGTGTTTATATAGGTAGAAGCTGCATGGCATCGAGCAATTCCTAGGAGAGAGTTGTTCATGCGGAACGACAAAATCTTTTTTCTTTTTTTGTAGGCCGATTTTTCTTTTTTTAAACTACAGCGCCGGTTAGCCTATATGTTACCACTACTAGCAGCGCGTCAAACTGTCAGGCGAAAGGTAATGGGTTCGAAACCAAAAGCTGGCTTATTGGTGGTGTGCTTGGGGTATGCACTAAGTTGACATTGCTTGAAACCAGTGAAATAATGGTACAACACTAAAAAGAGGAAAACTGCATACACTATTTGTGTGAAAACTAACTCTAACCCCAACCCTAACGCTAATTTCAACCCCAACATTAAACTCAACTCTAACCCCAACCCTAATCTCTACCTGAACACTAATCCCAACCAGTCAACCACGGGGTCATTCTACATTGCACCGGTATCGATATAATACCGGTTCTTAATCTGTGAATAACAGTTTACTAACTGCTGCCTTTGTATTCATCATATCGCATATTGTTTTCCTAGATATTCTGAATATTGATCAAGGAGGTGCGGTTTAAAAATCATCTAGGGCGCTAAACAATTTGAAAAGAGAAAAATCGGCCTACAAAAAAAGAAAAAAAAATTTGTGGTTCCGCATGAAACACTCTCTCCGAGGAATTGCTCGATGCCATGCAGCTTCTACCGTTTATATAAGCCGGACCCAATCCAAAAAATGTTTTATGTTTCGGTTGGGTTCTAACCGTCCGGATTGGCCAAAGGTTCGAGTTATACAAAAATTGGTCTCCTAGACGTAAATCATTCCGCTTTCATTACTAGCGTGGAATAATTGGTGAAACTAATGTTATCTTCCAACGGTTTATGTTTAGGGTATCTCATTGTGTAATTACGTAGTTGCTCCTTTGATATCCGCAGTTATAGGACGAACGGACAACACTTAAAGAAGGGAAAGTAAAAAGGCGGAAAAATGCTCACTAAAACTATGGAAAATCATTCCAACCCTGCCCTAGACACTAATCTAAACCCTTTTAACTAACATCAACTTCAATTTAAATAATAATTCGAATAGCCTAATCTTTGTTCAAAACAGCAGACTTATGTATCTTTTTGATGACACGTGGGAATGCGCTGAGCTCACGGTAATAATAAAAGAGAATAAACTATTATTTTGTCGCAAGGTCAGCTATATTAGTTTAGGACAGAAAGTAATAAACTTCGTAGCTCACACCTGTTTGCCCGGCTTGACTAAATTTATAATAAAAATTGCTATTTAGAATTCAAAACGGAAATGCATTATTATGCGATTTCAAATGCATCCTTACCGCCCCCATTTTTTATAACCATTATTTATTTTATGCGAGTAACGAAGGCCGAATTGCCTGAGAAGTATGCAAACCGAGCGCATAAATTTGCACACAGACGGCGTCTCTTTAGTTGTGTTGTAATAAACCGGACCTGTGGTTTTAATCCGGACGGGTAGATCTTTCCGGTTAAGAGAATTGTTACAGTTCTGACGCTTACTATTACCAGGGCCGGTTTTAGGCCGATTTGACCGATTAGATCAAATTGGGCCCCGCACCTTGAAGGGGCCCCGCGCTAGCGGGGTGTTTCTGTATTACGAGGTTTAAAATACTACTGAAACGTAAAATAAAAAGTGAAATATTATTCTTTCTCATAATATCAATTTGTTATGCATCGTACCTAAGTCAAAATTTATATTTCTGTGTCTGCCTGTTACGTCATAATGAATATGGTTGCTAAACAATATATATGTGTTTGAAAGTAAAACAATATATCGTAAATAAGCATCCACATTACCTTTAATTTGTTTTATAGCAAGTATTAAATGTCTATTTTTGTAGTTTGTATGTATTTTAATATATATAAACACCCATAAATTTTGCTATGAAGAGTACGGGCCCCGCCATCACATTTCTAAGTGGCCCCGCGGTTCCTAGCACCGGGCCTGACTATTACAACTAGACTTAAAACTTTAATTCTCTAAGTTTTACTTACTTTCTTTAACTAATAGCGGAACTTTTCGATATATATTAAAAAAAATATGTTTTATCAGCGATTTCGCCGAGTCATTAAAAAGATACACGCGTCTACTATTATTTTCCACCAGGTGCAAGTTGGACCAGGACAAAACAATCCTTTTATGCTTTGCCAAAGATTGTTTATTATAAAACTCTCGCGTAACCACTACCAAATATTTGAATTCCGTGTTGTTTCGCCTGGTAGAATTTCGATATTTAGATGACTGCATATATTACACAAATTAGCACAAATAGTCCTATCTTACACCAGAAATCGCTTAACTCGATGTAAGAATGATAGCAAAACTACGAGCGGATGGGTATTACATAAAAGCCCAGACCATCACAGCTGATCCGGGATTAATATAAATAATAAAAAAACAGAATTGTTTTATTTATTGCAAATATGTTTTTTATATTTGTAAAGAGGGAGAATTAAAGCGCATAAACCGGTTCTGTGAAAACGAGAGCTGGGCGTAATTGATCAAAGTTGCATTACGAAATTATGCCAGCTCAGTTACGTAATTTCGTAATTTTTATGACGTCATCGTTATTTAAACAAAGAAACAAAAATTTGTAGACAAAGAGAATGCAAGTAAACTTAACTACAGAGACTTAAAAGTCGAAACGAAACAGAACAATTCCGTCAAAATAAGCATGGATTTAACAAGGCTAAATCTTATAAACAACAATAAATCATCGAAATTTTTAACCTGTTTAGTTTAGTTTATTCATTTTTTGCCCTAGTATTTAAAAATGGCAAGCGAATATAATAACGACACGGGAACAGGAAAAGACGGCAAAACGAACAGTCGTTAAAACACGTCATTGAAAAAAAAAGGATATAATTTAATAAATATAGCGGACGCGGCCGCCAAACCTAGGCGAAAGAACAATAATGTGCAAACAAAATTTAATTAAAACCAAACAATATAAAGCCCTGAAGAAAAGTGTGCGGTAAAGCGCGACCAGTACTGAGGGGGAGCCGGCTTTAGGAGAAGGTGTGGCCCGAAAGCGTGGACCATAGTGGAAAAAGAAAAACCCCCTAAAATGAAATTCCACTAATGTCAGATGACACTATTAGTTTCAAGCACACTTACCGGGGCATATTTACATTAAATATTAACATTAAAACACACAAATTGCATAACACTAATGCATTTGATACTTCGCAGAGTCACCAAAAAGATACACGCGTCGCTCTTTACGACCCGGTGCAGGTGCAAGTTGGACCAGGGCCAAACAATCCTTACATACAGGCTTTGGCGAAGTTTGCTTAATAAATTAAGTTAAGGAAACGAATAAGATTTTCTAACTGTCATAAATACCCTCGCTTCCGCATATATAACTTTTGCTTCGAATATACTTCAACTAATCGATAAAAACAGGGGTACTTTTTGATATTATAAGCACCCCGTTTTGTTTGCTGGGGTGCCTGAGGCACCCCAGGCACCGCTATTCCGACGCCATTGGCTAGGCCTATATATTAAACTAAACATATAAAATGGAACACAGTCCTAAATTAGACCATACGGCCTACACTTGAGAATATTCCTAAGAGCAAGGCACATATCATGTGTATTTACATTTAAACTAATTATGTAGTGGAGTTATTAATTACTCAGCCTCTTGTAAGCTTATATCCCAGGTCAATTATTCTTTGTGCTTCTCTTTTCCCACTTTCATATGCTCCATGAACTGTTGAAAAAAATGCTCTATGCGTAGCCTCGCCGGCAAATAAAAGCTTGGGCTTGTCTCGATTTGCGCCGAAAACCGGTTTAGACAAAATGTCCACATCATCCCCACATGAGTCAACTGCCCCATAGCTGTATGACCCCCGTGAAAAGGGGTCAGAGTTCCAGCGAGTAACATAAGTAAAATCTGGAGTTGGTATCTTCACACCTAGATAAAAGTTTGAAATCAACGGTGATGTTTATCAACAACTAACCAATTAAATGAAAAATTACCCATAAATTTGCTTAAAATATTTGTACAAATGTCCCCAACTTCATCATTAGACAGCTTCTCTGCATCGATAGCACTATTTCCATGCAACCACCCCTTAAAAAATATGAAGTTTAAAGATTGGGCACATTTTAATTAAAGTAAAATTAAGAGCAACTTCTTTGCCATGTTAGTTTAAGATTAAATATATTAATAAGAGCATTTGTGCAGGAAAACACTAAATAAACACTGATGAGTGTCCACAGACTTATAACTTGTTATTACAACCTATTAGGACAGGCATTCGCGCCTAATCATTGCTCCGCTGGTACAAGTGTACAGCTGAGCGTTGCCCATTTAATAAGTTAAAAAGGAATACCACCAAATATGACTCTCCACTTTTTGCAGCTTGAAAAATATCGAAGTTGTTTATTCTAAATCTTTCTGTTTCCAGTGAATCCCATAATAAATTTATATTTGTTGATCTTTCCTTCCAAAATGGTTTCTCATAATGTAAAATCACTTTGTTCACAACTCCATAACCAAGTCTGAAAAGGAGTAAAAATTTGGTGAAACTGAGACAAAATAATTTGTAATTACCTTTTTATAGCTGATACTTTCTGTTCAGGCAATGCTGGAAAAAACATTGTTTCGTGCAATTCTTTCAAACATCCTAACGGTAGCGTAATAATTACGTGGTCTGCTTCAACCATTTGAGTCACTCCACTTTGTATCGTATAGGATACCAAAACTTTACTTTCAGATATATTGGTTTCACATGAAATTTTCCATTCAACTTTTGTCACCTCTGCATTCAACTTGATATTTTCTTGTGGTAATCTCTGAGAGACTACATTGAGCATCCTGGAGTATCCATCATCAAAAGTGTAATTTCCACCTTGTAATTCAACATATTCGCTATATGATGCCAAACTAACCTCAGACAAAGAAAAGCAACCATCAATTAGACAAAGGTAACTGCATATGTACTGAAATATTTTGTCTAAAAGTCGTTTTTCTTCCTTTTTGTGTCTGGCACATAGTTTTAGCCATTCCTTCTTTAGATATGATAAAACGTCACATGATTTTGATAATTTCGTATGTTCCGGGCAGAGAACCTTGTTTTCGAGTATTGCGTAGTACTTGTAAGCTGTTTTTATGATGTCAACTTCTTGCTTACTAACAGTCCCATGTTCTGTGTACATCATGCTTGGATGAAATCTGCTTTTATCAATAATTTTTAAATAGATTAACAGGTAAATTAATAAAATAGACCAATAGGTAATAAAACAGTTATGCAGGTAAGTCTTTATTTAAAATAATGATTTTGAACTTCCCATTTCAAATAAGTATATAGGCTATACAGTAATTTAGCAAATTATACCTGGAGCATGTTTTAGTTGTTCTGATGCCATTTGATTGAATTAGGTCTGCTAAGGGATTATCTTTAGTTCCATGTAACCACTGAGCACCTTCCTCAAATAGAAATTTATCTTTAATACAAATTGTGTGTTTTATGAGATTATTGTATATTATCTTTAATCTGGTCATG
>CH003245.1:1411037-1431688 GCA_000149265.1 Ciona savignyi | reverse complement strand
TTTTGTTTGCTGGGGTGCCTGAGGCACCCTCAGGGCCCCCCGTATTCCGACGCCATTGGCTAGGCCTATATATTAAACTAAACATATAAAATGGAACACAGTCCTAAATTAGACCATACGGCCTACACTTGAGAATATTCCTAAGAGCAAGGCACATATCATGTGTATTTACATTTAAACTAATTATGTAGTGGAGTTATTAATTACTCAGCCTCTTGTAAGCTTATATCCCAGGTCAATTATTCTTTGTGCTTCTCTTTTCCCACTTTCATATGCTCCATGAACTGTTGAAAAAAATGCTCTATGCGTAGCCTCGCCGGCAAATAAAAGCTTGGGCTTGTCTCGATTTGCGCCGAAAACCGGTTTAGACAAAATGTCCACATCATCCCCACATGAGTCAACTGCCCCATAGCTGTATGACCCCCGTGAAAAGGGGTCAGAGTTCCAGCGAGTAACATAAGTAAAATCTGGAGTTGGTATCTTCACACCTAGATAAAAGTTTGAAATCAACGGTGATGTTTATCAACAACTAACCAATTAAATGAAAAATTACCCATAAATTTGCTTAAAATATTTGTACAAATGTCCCCAACTTCATCATTAGACAGCTTCTCTGCATCGATAGCACTATTTCCATGCAACCACCCCTTAAAAAATATGAAGTTTAAGGATTGGGCACATTTTAATTAAAGTAAAATTAAGAGCAACTTCTTTGCCATGTTAGTTTAAGATTAAATATATTAATAAGAGCATTTGTGCAGGAAAACACTAAATAAACACTGATGAGTGTCCACAGACTTATAACTTGTTATTACAACCTATTAGGACAGGCATTCGCGCCTAATCATTGCTCCGCTGGTACAAGTGTACAGCTGAGCGTTGCCCATTTAATAAGTTAAAAAGGAATACCACCAAATATGACTCTCCACTTTTTGCAGCTTGAAAAATATCGAAGTTGTTTATTCTAAATCTTTCTGTTTCCAGTGAATCCCATAATAAATTTATATTTGTTGATCTTTCCTTCCAAAATGGTTTCTCATAATGTAAAATCACTTTGTTCACAACTCCATAACCAAGTCTGAAAAAGAGTAAAAATTTGGTGAAACTGAGACAAAATACTTTGTAATTACCTTTTTATAGCTGAGATTTTCTGTTCAGGCAATGCTGGAAAAAACATTGTTTCATGCAATTCTTTTAAACATCCTAATGGTAGCGTGATAATTACATGGTCTGCTTTGACCATTTGAGTCACTCCACTTTGTACCGTATAGGATACCAAAACTTTACTTTCAGGTATATTGGTTTCACATGGAATTTTCCATTCAATTTTTGTCACCTCTGAATTTAACTTGATATTTTCTTGTGGTATTTTTTGAGCGACTACATTGAGCATCCTGGAGTATCCATCATCAAAAGTGTAATTTCCACCTTGTAATTCAACATATTCGCTATATGATGCCAAACTAACCTCAGACAAAGAAAAGCAACCATCAATTAGACAAAGGTAACTGCATATGTACTGAAATATTTTGTCTAAAAGTCGTTTTTCTTCCTTTTTGTGTCTGGCACATAGTTTTAGCCATTCCTCCTTTAGATATGATAAAACGTCACATGATTTTGATAATTTTGTGTGTTCCGGGTAAAGAACCTTGTTTTCGAGTATTGCGTAGTACTTGTAAGCTGTTTTTATGATGTCAACTTCTTGCTTACCAACAGTCCCATGTTCTGTGTACATCATGCTTGGATGAAATCTGCTTTTATCAATAATTTTTAAAATAGATCAATAGGTAATAAAATAGCTATGCAGGAAAATCTTTATTTAAAATAATGATTTTGTACTGCCCATTTCAAATAAGTCTACAGGCTATACCAGCGTTTCTCAAACTGTGGGTCGCGACCCACCGGAATCTTGGTGGGTTGTGAAAAGTTATACAAAGCTCTGATTAACTATACTGGCTATTTCCTATACAAAAATCAAGGGGAAATTATCATAATTGTGACATTACACAATCTTGAATCGTGGCGTGACATTGCAGAGGTGTGTTCCTTTGCAACGATAGCGTAACCTAGAAACCAACAACAACTATATAAAGTTAAGTGGGTCGCCATAAATTGTGGTAATTAATAGTGGGTCCCAACTCTAAAAAGTTTGAGAACCACTGGGCTATACAGTAGTTTAGCAAATTATACCTGGAGGATGTTTTAGTTGTTCTGATGCCATTTGATTGAATTAGGTCTGCTAAGGGATTATCTTTAGTTCCATGTAACCACTGAGCACCTTCCTCGAATAGAAATTTATCTGTAATACAAATTGTATGTTTTATGAGATTATTGTATATTATCTTTAATCTGGTCATGTGATAAAGAGTTTACTTTTTTAAAATAATTAAACAAAACAAATAAAGCAAAGTGAAAAAAAAAAGAATACATATTGCCATGCAGAAACCGACAGTCTACACCAGGGATGGGCATACTCTTTGAATCAGGTGCCACAGGCTGTAGTTTTCCCATGCCTGGACATCATAAACATGTCTGATTTTATATTCATATGTATGATACATGAAATTACCTCTTTTGGTAACCATCTTGAATCACGTAGATATTTAGTCAAGGTACTGGTACCAATGTATTATTGTTAGCATGTGAGCATACACGAAATCTTAGCTTTAAACATGGGGTATTTGGTTACATCCAGAACTAAACTGTCCAATTTCACAAATATCATATTAACAATGTCACATATGGCCTAGTTATTTATAACTTTGTAGAAAGCTCTCACAAGATGTTGAAAAAATTGTGTTGTTTGTTACATTATATTGCTTGTACAATAACAAGGGATTAGCATAATTATTGAAATACATATGGAAAACATCACCAAGTATGGAATTAGGAGAATCTCTTGGAAAAATCTTGTCATGTTTATTTCTTTATGAAGATTAATACTTCAATATTAGTCTTGTTTACCTGTTTCAATTGAGTGAACACGTCCACCAATCCGGCCTCTTGCTTCAATAACAACAACGTTTTGAAATCCATGTTCGTACAATTTTGAAGCGGCAGATAAACCACCCATACCACCTCCAACAATTACGATTGAAGGTGACGAAGACATTGTACAAAGCAAAACTATTTTTCCTACTAGTGTGGATATAAATTTATCTCTGTAATGCAAAGGGGCATTAAAAAAAGCTGTCATTGTCACTCATAATCATGTGTCTGAAAGTCTATTTCAAAATCTAAAAGAAAGTTGCAACTGAGAATTAAAGGTATAGTTGGGTAAAACACGTATAACCACATACATTCAAAACTCTATTTTAAACAGTTAGTCACTTTTATTTAACTTATTTCTTCTCAAATTATATAAAACTGTATCCAACTTAACTAAAAACAATGGAGAAAACAGGCTACAATTTTCATTCATAGATTTGGGGAAATCCCCCAATGTTTCTCACGACAAATACTTGAAATAATCACGGTTCAATTTTCAAAATGGGCTAATCTTGATTTACCGGTAGTTGTTTTCCAAAATACCGTGATTTATCGGTATATCGCAGGCTCATTATGGCATTACTACATATACCCGCCACGTAAACCCACACGTGAAAACACAAGCCATAAAACAAAATAAAAGACCAACCAGTAAAATGATAAGCCTGGGAGTTCCTCGCCTTTTTTCTTCGCGAACTTTTCTTTCGCGTAAAATATATAAGCCTGTGAGTTCTTCGCGAACTTAGATAATTAGTCCAGGCTAAAAGTTTATTAATACATTAATACCAAAAGATTCAGCAAATGAGATCTGGACCAATTTTCCGCTGCCGTTGCCAATACGTTTTCCAACGCAAGTATTTAACCGCCATTACGTTGTCGGTTCCTTACCATTTCGACTCACGATCAAGGATGCGTTATGGTTAAAGTGTGTTTATTCAAGCGCAACGGTTCGGTAAGAAAACACAAACAGGCGTGAGATTTGTCATCTTACGACAAAGAGTTTCGGTGCCAACGGCAGGGTTACGTTCAACGTATAAAGGTGGTCAGTTCTGAAAAGAACTATTGGTGAGTCCCAAGTGGACTGATGTGTAAAGTAAATACAAAACACAGCAATTTATACTGAAAGTGACAATGGGCGCGAATATAATAAGACGCGTTTTATGACGTTTGTCTTGCCGATCAATGTGTTGTTTGTTCTCTTGTGCAACCGGTGCAATAAATATAAGGATTGTGGGAAATTTTCACACGAGAATTTGCAACAGCGTCTTCGTTAGAGGAAAGATAACATGTGAATTGTTTAACTGCGGATTTTATGCTTTCAAACTATTAATCCACGCCGTATTTCGGATACGAGATTACAATAATGGGGCTGTGACAGTATATGCATTTAATCGGTGGTGAATTTGAAAAAGAACAGTATCAATATAAAGAAAAAAACACGTCCTTTCGTAGTAGGTACAAGGGTATAAGCGGGCACAAATACTCGATCGATTTGTTTTTTCGCGTCCGAACTAAACTCCAAAAGGGAAAAGTGGTATTCGGTTCAACGCCGAGTGGGCTATAGCACCATGCCAAACTCCTTAAATACGCCACTGTGTGCGGAGAAGTATATATTCAAATTTTTCTGGTCGTGATACGATCTGGGCTAAATTTTTTGACTAGTGTTTTACAAAGTTTTGTTGTTGTTTTCATGAGTGTTTTAGATTTATTAAAAATGTTAGCGATAGAAGCTGCAGTCTGGTACTCTGGTGGCTTTGGCTTCACTGGAAAAGCGGAAGGGCCTTGACTAATAATATTAGCGTTGCTAACAACACGCGCACTGAGATAAAAAAAAGATTGGACTTGAACAATAATATACCAGTTAAACTATTAAACCTGAAATAAATCCGATGGATAGTTTTTTTATTACCAACAACAAATATGTGGGCTCTCGAAAAACGAAATGCAGAAAAATGCCATCTATCGACTCTTGAGAGCAATGGCGCTATCTTAACAAATCAAGCAGAAATCGTAAACGAACTTATTGCCAGATTTTATGAAAGTCTATATAGAAAATGCGCGACGCTAACACCCGTCGACAAAATATCTTCACATTTGTCCTCACTCGACATACCGTGCTTAGATGAAAATACCGCAAATAGCAAAGAATATGCTATAACTGAAGTAGAATGTCGTAAAATCCTCGATACGATGTCAAACAATAAATCTCCCGGTAGCGACGGTTTTCCCACCAAATTTTACAAACTGTTTTGGTTTGCCATAAAGTCTTACAATTTTTTTAAATCCTAAAAAACTACGGGAAAATGTCCGGCTGCGTAATTAACCTTCAAAAAGTTGACGCGTTTTACATTGGCAGTAAAAGGTCAATACAACTCCCAAAAAGGTCTCTATACAGTTAACACACGTAGCCTACGTACGATGCAAAGGCGCAAAGTAGTGATAACACTAAATGGTTCAGAGTTAAAAGGTAGCATGGCGCACGCTAATAATCACAGCACAACAGAGGAATTACACTGTTACACAACCAACACATAGTTCTACTAATTCTGACAATCCTCATGGCAGCGGCGAACGCCGCAACTGCTTTTATTTTCCGCTCCGTCTGTGCGTTGTTTTTTGTTAAGCCAGGTAACGACATATATGTCGTTGAGCCAAGCTTTGGACGCTCTATATTATACGTCACGAAACAATCACACATCACGTTACAGGAAGCAATATGGCCCGTGAGAATTTTTTGGCCTCAATCTTTTAAGTGGCACGTTTGCAAAAACTGTTCACATATGAGTAAATATGTTGTCCGATCGGTTAGTCTAGCGGTTAAGTGCGTCGTCTTTCAATCGAAAGGTTCAGGTGCGAAACTGGTTGCTAGCTAGTGGGTTGTGCCCTTGGGCAAGGCACTTTACGGACATTGCCAGTACCTAGCGGATTAATGGGTTCTACCAAATTGAAGGAACGTGTCTATCATATACAATACACTGCAACAGCTCCAGTAACCCGACGGTGGGCGCGAGGTGATCTGACGATGGATTGATAAACATGAATATCCTATCCTATGTTAATATATTGACTTTTTAAATTAAATCAACCGTCTTTAAAACTACAGTACACTTTAAAGGTTCAAACCTTCTTCCGTCGTTTCGGCTTTTGTATGTCTTGAAAATTATGTTTGTTTTGATTTTCGCGGGAATTTCCGAAGTTTTCGTCATCGCTCATCGCTTAAACATAGTTTAAGCTAATTTTAAATTTATGCATGGCAACAACAACAATTTAATAGCGATATGCAAAAACTTGATGGCGTTTTTAAGTGGTTCTTTATTCAAGTTGGAGCTGTATCGACAATTACAGTCTTAATCTACAAACTATTTAAAAAGCTTAAGCTTTATACTCTATCACGGATCAAAGACACAGAAGAAACGAAGGTTATATTTCATAAAGTTTTGTTCTTTCCTGATTGTCGTATACCATGCAGGAAATATTTGCTATCGCCAGTTGGCTGCTCAAATCAAAACTGCCGCTTGTCCCATGATGATACATCATCGTTTATTCAGCTTATGCATCAAATTTTAAATGCTAAATCCTCTATTAAACTCTGTATGTTTAGCATAACGTGTGAGGAATTGGGACAAGCTGTAATACTTAAGTACAAACAAGGGGTTGTGATCAAAATCGTTACTGACACAGAGTACATGAATTTAAATGGCTCAAAAATGCATGACTTTTTAAAAGCAGGTATTGAAATCCGACACGACCGCTCATCATATCTTATGCACCACAAATTTTTAATCATTGATGAAGACATAGTAGTGACAGGGTCCTTTAACTGGACCCATGCTGCTGTTGTCGGAAACTCAGAAAATGTCTTGGTCACAAATAACACCGAAATTGTGGGTCCGTACTTGGGCGAGTTTAAAAAGCTTTGGGACAAATATAACATGGAAGATAAAACAAAATGATTTATATAGTAATGTGGTGAAAAAATATATACTGGATGAATTTTACCTATCTTACTACAGTCAAAATATTACTTGTCATAATGTTTTTTGATGTTTATACTCTTACGTTGATACTTCGAAACCATGTGTTAAATTAAAGTTAATCAAAAAAGCAAATCGGTACTTGTAATTTATACATTTTTTACACTGTTCTTTCATTTAAGTATACAATAGAAAAATTCTTTCTTTTGATAAAACTTAATTTATTTTACTTTCATTATATTATTTCAACTTTCTTTGTAACTTGTTTTTCTGAAGGGTAAATAGAGCGAATTCTCCTGATAGGCCATTTTAAAATATCAAAATGTTTACTGTTTGTCGGGTATTTCACTCCATTTTGACCCAAAAGTTGACCACTAGATACTTGACAATTTCAAATGTTTTAAGAACTGGTTTCTCTGTACAATACCAATTTTCATGCGAGGTTAAATTGTTACACCAGTCAACTGGAGCCTCATTTGCAGAAGAAGTTGGGTTACCAATTTCAAGCAGCAACATTGAATTCTTAGACCATGAGCAAGATTTTTTGGAAAACCTAAAATCTGATTCCGCTTCTGAAACCCAAGTAAAGGAATATGCTACAGAGGAATTGCCGCTTCAATCTGACACTCTTGCCGCGTATGTTAATATCTCAAAAGTTTTACAAACCCTTGTTTTGTTTGGGGTCCAACTTCATAGAATTGAGAAGGATAACCCAGCTGCTATGAGTTTTCTTGTAAAACTTGATTTAATGAAGGACATTACGCCAAAGCTTCAATACTTAACTAAGGTTGGTGTGATGCCGGGTGAATTTTCGCAAATTATAACTAAAAACCCATTTTTACTGGATCCATCAAAAACAATAGAAGACATTAAAGAAGTGTAAGTATTTTTAGAGCTATATTTACTTGGGTTAAAGTAAACAGTCTTGCATTACATCCTATTTTATTCAGACATATTTATATTTTATATATGTTAAAAAAATATTAATTTTGTTATTTTCAAGAGGTGGAAAAATCTTTAATGTTATACTGCCAGTAAGGTATGCATAGTATTATGAGGTATATATTTTTGATTTGTTATTATGTGTGTAATTTCCAATTTGCATTCTTTGGCCTTGTCATATATTGATTTATCTGAAAAAATATTATTCTCAGCCCAACTTGTTAAGGAATTACATGCTCATAAGTCATGCTTTTGCTCGAGATATGTCCATATCATAAAACAAGTGTCTTTGAATTGTTCCTAACATTTACATATTTTTTAGAGCACTCGTAAGCCTGTTATTAACCTATGAACACTGGATTACTGCATTGCTACATTTCTATGAAAATGATTTGTAGACTGCATACCGGCATATATTATTTGTTTTCATTTGCGCATATTACTTTTAACCAATTAATATTTTTTTTATTTCAATAATCATAATACTTTTGTAGTCAAGTCTCTTTATTTATATATATACTTACAAGTTACAATGTAATATAAGGTATTTTATTTTCCCTTGCTTTTAGCACTGAGTATTTGGATTCAAAGAACTTCACAAAGGATCAGATTTTAATACTTATGGTTCGTTTCCCACAAATGTGGAATATGTCAATTGCCAAACTTGATGGCATGCTTGGCTTTTACCAAAACCTACCAACTAATTATGAAACAAAAACTATTCGATTCTCTGGCCCTGAGCTAAGAAATTTAATTTTAAAGTAAGTTAAAAATTAATCTTTTCAAATAGTTGTCTTGTTTCCATTCTGTGGTATCCCATCCACATTCACTTGTTTTTTTAGTTTACTTTTAGTGTGCTTAATAAATGATCCCATAAAACTTTGCATTGTAACTTAAGTACCAAAATATTTTGGTATACCACAACAGTAGTCTATATATGTTTTTTGACAATCTGTTTTGCTGTATATTAATAGTGGCTTCTGATTTTGGTATTGTGTAACTGCACCTGCATGTTTGCGGACATCATTGCATTTATAATTTCTAAAGCATTTCTTTTCTAACAAATTTGTTGATTCCACTAGTTGTATTGTACTTCAAGCTTATTGCAATGAAGTACTGTCACATCTCAACCTATTTTTTGCAGACAAAAAAAGTCTATCGGTTCCATTTATGGTTTCTATAAATTAAATGTATTGACAGGTGCCCAGCAATACTTGCCTTACCAACGGAATCTGCTTATCTTATGATTAAATCCTTGGAAATGTCGTGCGGTTTCTCTATATCACAGATTCGGCAAATTGTTGCCGCTAAACCATCTATGTTGTTTCGAGGTATGCAAGATGATGTTTATGCTATTTATTTTATGATTTGTTTTACCTATACTACCGAAACCTGAGAAACTATTAGTAGGTTGTTTGAACAAGTACAATGTACATACAAGCATTTTTTTATTTAAAGTACACAGTTGCAGGATTAGATTGGAAAACTATGAGTTTAGTGTGCAATGTAATAATGTCCAGAGAATCTCTGTGTTTTACGCAGTATTTTGGTATACTTTTATATTCCATGTTCTGCAATTTGCAAGGTTACATTATTTAAAAAAACATTTTCCTTTAACACATTTTTACATTTTAATTTAAATTATCCCAGTAAAAGTTTTATCTATTATTCTAGGTCGTACATATCTTGGTAACATCTACCAGTTCTGCTCAATTGAAATGGGCCTGACACATGATGAAATGTCTAGATGTCCATTTATATTTGACACCAGACTGGAGGTAATGCATCGTATTTCAACCACATATGCGCAAGAAGGTTATAAATAACATACAGGGTTAAAAATGTATTTTTTACTCAGTGCTATTAACAACCACAAAGACATAATATGTAAACATAATATTATGTATTTTGTCTAAAATATGTTTATTGTTCAACACACTTTTATTATGTTTTCATTCCAGAGACTAGTAACACGGCACCGTTACTTAAAACTCCGTTGGAAAGGATTTGTATAAGGACACTGAGGCTGGTTATATTCCACTGTTCGATCTAGTTTGTACTACAGATGAAGAATTCTGTAAAAAATGCGATGTTGGAACTGTTTTAGATTTTGAACAATTTATGAGAACTCAATGATGGTTATGTGATTAATAATTACTGTTCAACTCTTTGGCCCATCAGTCCAGTTTAATGGTGGTTGTGTGTAACTGGACTATAGGTATGGAGGTGGTATTCTGATGACTGCCATTTATTGTCTGGAATTTTCCAACAGCAGAAAAATAAGTGCACTGTCTTTTCCATTTTGATTACATTTTCTATGTCTAATTTTTTATCAGGAACTCGGCAAGTTATTTAATCTAAATTAGTTTAGTTTTAAATTGTTGTTAATTATTTGTTTTTATTTGTGCGAAATAAACTGTTGTTTTTATTATTGAATAAAAAGAAACTGCTTTTGTAATTACAAGTAAAATTAATTTAATCATTATTTTTATTTTGTGCCATACTGTCTATTTTTTCTTCCAAAAGCCCATTTGTATGGTTTTTTTTCAGTTTTGATTATTTTGATGTAGTGTTAATTTAGTGAATAGGATGTGCAGCTGCTTATGTTATTTACCTATAAATTGTAGTTAATTCATATTTTTTGTAATTTGTTTGTTAATGAAGAAGCCAAACTATTTTCAAATGAATTGACAAATTTCCATCAAGCTCAACATAAAAAGTACTATTTTGGCTTTACTATTTATTTTCTCTTAGGCAAAACAAAAGTGTTTAAGGAATACGACACTGTACAATTCCATGCATATATACTATAAACACCTTTAAAATAGTTTGTAATTTTCTAAAAGTAACCTTTTTTTGCTAAAAGGAAACAAAAAGCATAACTGTTAAAGTTTTGTCTTTATTAGTGGTTGAAATAATGGATGGGACCGATTTTATTAGTCAGTTGTTTGCATGTCCTGCTTCTCTGGAGATTCGTCTTAATCGTAATTTAAAAGAAGAGGATGTTGTTGGAGCATCCAATGCTTTTATCCAATGTTATACTGAGTGGATGATGTTTGGTGAAACATTTCTTAAGCTAAGCCATGGTACATTGGAGAGCATTAACCAAGACCATGATAGACACGAATCAAAAGTAAGAAAATATTTTATTTGTGTATCATTTATTTTTGTAATCAGTATGGTATATTTTTTAGATTCGAGCCATGTTTTTTGAGTGGAAAAGACAAAAACAAGAATCAGCAACACCCAGGGAATTGATTGAAGTATTTGAAAAAGCTCGCCTGAAAGGAATTAAACAACTTTGGTTTGCAAATTATAATCCTGGTACTTGGTTATACAATAGCCATAATTTTTGACTTGATATTAAATCTGATGTAACAATGTCAGAAAAGTAGAGATACTTAAATGTCCATTTATTTAATTAACAAACGATGTAAGTGCCTGTGGCTTATTATTGCAATATTGTACTGCAATTGCACGAGGTAACCCTGTTGCTTTTCAGACAAGAAAAAAGATGATTTTTTTGCAAAAAGAAATAAGTATCTTGGAGAAATAGCACAGTCCGGCATTTCTGTGGAGCACTGGACTCAAATTCTGATAAAACTTCAAATGCAAGACATGGAGAATTTTTCTGAAAGACCCAATTTAAATATTACAAGACAACGTTTGGATATTTTACATATGTAAGTCCTATTAGTAAGAGATTTCCACAAAACAAATTGTTCGTTTCATAGGTGGGAAAATCGCTTTGGATTCATAGAAGCATCTGTAGAAAAACTTAAGGCATCCATTAAAGATGTTATAGGCCCTGATGGGACAGGTACAACATCCTACTAATATTTTAATACGATTAAAATTACCTAAAAAGTGTGTTTTTTTCAATAGAAATTAAGAAAAAGAAATTGTGCATACCAATATAAGCAATATTTTAGCATTTTAATGTTTTTAAAAAAAAACAAACAAATGTTTTCTTTTAGTTTTTTAAATTATAATTAGCGTTTACTTAACCAACCTCTCTTTTGATAGAATTTTTATTTCGGCTAGGAACACCCTTGCGCTGTCTTACTAATCAAGAATATTCTCAACGACGTCCGTTTGTACTCCGTAAAACATGGGGTACTCAAATTAAAGTTTGCCAAGGCTGTCGGCAGAAAATAGAGTGCAAACCTGGCGAAATGGCCGTTGCTCATTATGAGAAAGCCACATTTAAAATTGAGGGTAAACCTGTGACTGAACTTACAAATTGCCACTATCACCTGGATTTGGACTGTATCATGATAAAATGGTCAAACTACGATGGGAGTTTGTGGGCAACAGAATGGGAGTTAGAAGACCAAGAAATGTATCGTGTTATAATGCGTGGATTCAATATTGTGAAAAGTAAATGAATGTATATTTTAAGGAGTGGGCAATGGGGTGCATCAGAATTTCATTATTTGGTACAAATTATAAATATTTTCTATATTTATTATCAATTACATGTCTATGGTGCTTAATTTTAGAGAGTTTTACCGAGAGACTGATTTTTAAACTTGTATGTTAACGGTTAGTATTAAATGATCTGTAATACACATTTGGTAAATATCTTTTAATACATATGTTCAAACTTTTAAGATGTACAAATTATTTTAAATCAAAACACTGGCAATCCACTTTTCTAAATTGTTGTTTAACATAAACTACTTTATTTGCCTATGCACGGATCTTTTTGTGTTTTGCTTTGTGTGTTGCTATCAATCATGCCTTAGACATTGTGTGCCTGTAATTCAAGTGCCAAACTATATTTCTTGCTTCTTTGACTATTTTTAATCTTGCTAGACTGTAACTTGGCTTTACTGTGTTAATCATTTGCTTTGTATATTTGCTTTATTTAGGTTTGTAGGTAATATGTCATTGGCAAAATTAAAAATAACTGTTGTTAACTTATCAAAGCACATTTTTCGGAAACCAGTGAGATCTATAGGGACATCGAGTGTTTCGTTCGGTCCTCTGTCACCAGGTGTCGCTACACCACTCCACAAAATCCAGCGCCCAAGAAGAGCGATCCTCTACGTACCTGGGCATGATGAAAGGAAGATAAACAAACTTCGCCAGCTCGAAGTCGATTGTGTGGCCCTGGACTGTGAGGATGGGGTGGGATGGGATAAGTGCGTTGAACTAACGATGCTCGGCAGCAAGCCGTCATTTACGTTTGAATGTATCGATTATGTTTTGGCAAAAAAGCTTAGTGGTGGGTTGTTTTTAGCTGAAGATTGCATAATGAAATCCAACTACATGAGTAAATTTTTTCTTACATCCAACTACATGAGTTTTCTTACATATAGATTTAAAACATAAAATTTTGCAGGAAGGGCCTAGCAAGAGACACAATTCACAATCTGTACCAAGAAACTGCTGCCTCGTTTGCCGGGGAACTGTGTGTGAGAGTGAACTCACCCAGCAGTGGGCTGTGCGAGTTGGATATTGAAAGTGTACTTGCAATTCCTAAGCCACCACAAACTCTTATTGTGCCAAAGATTGACACAGTTCAAGAAATTAAATGGGTAAAGTTTGCTTAGGTTGTTAGTAGTTGTTGCTTAATATTATAACTTAAATTATTCCCTCACTTAAATACAGTTATTGAATGTGATCTAGCATTTCTGTATTATCTTAATGTAAAAAAGAAATAAGTAAAAGGATAAAAAATTAACTGCAGAAATACATCAACAAAATGTAAGTTTATTAAACTGAGACCAAACTGATTAATTAAATTAGGAAAAAAATCCCAGTATAACCTGTAAATATATGTAGATTTTTTTTTCTATTTAGTTCTCGGATTTGCTAAATGAAAAATACCGAAAACTGGTCAGCAATCGGCCCAGTTCTAGTCCGAAACTGAACTTGATATTTATGACTGAAAGCAGCAAAGGGCTCCTCAATTTAAAGGTATGGAACAAAATTTCATTTAAATTTGTTATAACATTCATGTGTTTGTCATAAATTATATACAACACATTGCAATGTCTGTGGTAACCTGACGGTGTGCATGGTAATATGAAGACTGCTTGTGTAATATTACACACCGCCTCATGTTTTCCTATTAACGGTGTAGGAAACATGAATATCCTATTCCAAACCACCTGATTTGGAATATTTATGACCAATAAGTGCATTACTTAAGCAAGCATTTGATTCCGATACAACCACTTTTCAGCTGGCAGAGCGACGCACTACATAATCTAACCAATTGGACTGGACTAATGTAGCTAGGTTATTACTGCGATTTTTTAAGATGTATTTAAGAAATCACTTTGTTAGGAAATTGTTGAGGCTGGAATTGCAAACTGTAGTTCACGGTTTAGTTGCTGTCATATATCCGGTGTCATTTTTGGTTCGGATGACTTTTGTGCCAATCTTGGCATAACAAGGTCAGACGACGCAAGTGAGCTGATTTACGCAAGACAGAAAATTGTCACCACTTGTAAAGCGTTCTCAATACAAGCTATCGACATGGTCTATATTGATTATAAAGGTATTTATATACTGTATTTTTGTATTCCATGTATATACCAAAAACCAAAGCATAATGGAGGTGTTCTTAAGGATCCCAACCTAAGCCAAAGTGTCTGATTCGTTTAATGATAAGACTTATTTCAATGCCCTTTTAACCGTTTTTCCAGTTTGCATAAAACTGGTGCAAAGTATTAATACTAATTAGTTTCTACATATTTTTAGGATAAAATACACATGTGAAAATCAGCATAAAAATTGTTTATATCAGAGACACATGTTTATATTAGAGTGAAAACCCCGATTTAGAACAATTTGTCTATAAAGGCGATCTCCAAACAAGCTTTTCTAAGCTAATTTTAGAGCACAAATAAAAACATTCCGCTTACTGGGCTGCAGTAAACTTTTCAAATCTTCATCAGTCTAAAGCGGTAAAATGGTTGGGGACCAGGTTGTAGATGATACAGAAATACCCCATTGATACAGTGAATTCTAGCAACGAGCGCTGAAACTTTCAGTTTTCAGCCTGAAAGCATTACATTTTTGCAATTGCGACACTCTTGGCTGGATCACAAAATCTGTATCATCCTGTTGTACAAGCAATTAGAAATATGCGTTGCTTTTCCAGATGACGAAGGCTTGAAAAAGCAGTCAGAAGAAGGTGCTAAAATGGGATTCAGCGGTAAGCAGGTGATCCACCCAAACCAAATTCCCACTGCACAAATCAGCTTCACACCAAGTGAAGAGAAGTTAAAATGGGCAGAAGAACTGACTGAAGCTTACGAAAACAGTACAGAGGTGAGATCTGATAGTTCAAGGAACAATGTAGACATGATTTCAATAACATAGCAGTCAATGTGTCCGGTTATGTGGGTTTATATACAATATCTGAAAGGCTTTTAAGTTTCTCTCCCACCCACTAGCGACTAACGTTAGTTTTGTCTTTTAAATATTTACATTTTATTCATTAAAATAATAAAATTTAAAGTGATAATCCTACGTGACCAACTGGAAGTGTATGGTATTTATTTTGCTGTAAGATCACCGGTCTTTGCCTATCCTAAATATGCAACCAAGTTTGATCGAACCTCATGTTTAACAGGGGGCATTCACTTTCCGAGGACAAATGATTGATCTGCCAACTGTGCTACAAGCCAAGAATATAAAGCTTTTTTCTGATGTTTTAAACAACAGAAAAAGCTGATTTTTTTTATTTAGTATATATCTAATACTGTATCATGATGTTCACATACTCTTTGGTGTATTTTAGTAGTGGGTATTATTTTTATACGCTTATAAAGTGCCATAATCGGGGAACAGTGGTATTAGTAAGTTTTAATTCAAAATGGTGATAATTGAGAGGCTGTGTGAATTTAGAGCAGGCACAACAGTACACATTAATTGCCCAAGATCATCCTAGGATATATTCATTCAGGTTTTATCTTTATCCATTGCTTGCGATGACGTCGGGAATTACAGGAGCTATTTAAGTGGGTTGTTTGATGCAGACGTTTTAGTTCGATCGATTAGCTTGGTTAGGGTTGCAAGTTTAAAACTAGTTACCTAGCCGGTAGGGTCCTTAAACAAGACACTTAATGGACATTGCTTGAAATAGATTGTTTGGAAGGAATGACTAAATAAACAACACACTAATATGTCCATTGCATAAACCCAATAATCCACTATATCCAGGGGATTTATCACAATGCTATTCAGCCGGTCCTCTTTATACAAGATCTTGCTAATTAACCCTAAATTTGTTGATCATGTCTGTGTACACCACTTCAGATTCTTCTATTATACACGCCCAATGTATTAAAAATATTACATTTTTTAAGACTTTGTAAATTTAAAACTTTTCAGAGGGTCTTCTCTTTGCTTCTTATATTTAGGGTTTGGTTTACCCATGGCCCGAGCAGAGCTACGCTTTCTCGCTTTCACATCATGAGAAGGTGGAGCTTGGGCTTTTTGGGGTCGCGTTGACACCCCACTGTACAATCCCTTCAGTGTTGGTGGTACTAAAATATGATGGATAAGCTTTACAAATAAATTCTTATATTAAAAAAGAAAGTTTTCAAATGCAGATCAGCCGATAATAATTAATCTAACAACTAAAATTTAATAATAAAACTCACTTAAATAATCTGGAACATTCTTCATGTGTTTCTTGACTTTCATCGGACGAGAGACAGCATCATGCCGCAACACTTTTAGGTCGTACGGGTTTTCCTCGAAATATGTCTTCAGCTTCTCTGAGTTCAGCATCTCCCGCCGTAACTCCTTCACCCTGGCGTTGTGGATCGCTGTTTTGGTCACCGCGCGAATGGCATCCTGGAAATACGTAGAACATTAGAGGAGATAATGTGTAAATTGAAATTTTCACCCATATTGAATATTTTTATGTGGTATTACCACCATAAAAACACTCAATCCCAACAATCATTGCTCGAAAACATGTTCTGTATAATCAGAAAAATTACAAATATGACTGAAAAATATTAAAAGCTGCCTATATTATTATGATGATCAGTCCCAAAGATAACGGTTACTGCTTTACCTTGCACCGGTATCTAAAGCCTTCTATTTCATCCATTTTAAACTGGTAAGGTTTCATAACTTGGTCCTCTGTGTTCCCTGATAACCTAGCTTGTGCTTGCGACAGTAATTCCATTTCTTCATTCACCACAAAAGAAAGTGCAGTCCCTGATTTGTCACCTCTAGCAGTTCTGCAAACAAAAATGATTCCCGTTTAGACAGTAGTGGTCAGAACTTAAATTTTATAAAAAATTATTTTGGTCAAGATTATTTTATCGCGAATAATATAGTATCATTTTTTAGCTAGACAAGGCATATTTCAAAAAATTAGACGAAGCATAATCTATAGCCCTAGTGCATACCTGCCAACCCTGTGAATATAAGACTTGACAGATTGAGGGAAATCGAAATTTATAACGTTGGACACATTTTGGAAGTCGATTCCTCTTGAGACTCCATATTCCTTTGCTTTTGCAAACTTCTTCTTTCTAAAACTGTTTTTTATTTTCTTATTAGGTCCGCTGGTTGAGTAACCATTTTAAACATGGAAGTGCGGTCACAAATGCTAAACTTACTTGTGCTTTCCGGTTTTCTTTTTCGTTTCTGGCTCCGTGGTTGGTTCTGGTGCATTCAACGCAACAACTGAGCTCTCATCGGTAGCAATTATGTAATCGTACAACCCCTTAAACGTTACTAATTAATTCACAATCTTGATCTCTGTGTAAAAAATGTTCCATATATCCCCATTGTCTGTTTTATTAAAAAACACAAAACATGGTGATCCACTTCATAACTATTTAATTGCTTGTATCAAATCATAACTATTTAATTGCTTAAATAAAAATGTATGCCATTAACAATATATTATTATATACTATAAATCGGGGACACTGAACTAATTACAACACCCAAGAAGTACCCTTTGTTTATGTGTATCGTGTAGACCCAGTCAGATTATTGTAACGTGCATGTACACAGTTCGTATTTTCACACAAAGAGTGGACTTTAGAATACATTCATAATCAAATTTTTGGGGCCTAAACATCGAATCGCAGAACTTAGAATATGAAAAAGTAGTGTATATTGCTTAAGTTGCGAAAATGTAGGATGTGATATAACATCAGTAATTGTTAGAATACTACATGCTTGCAGTCTGGTCACAAATAATGTTTCAACTAATAAAAATAAAAGATATTAGACATCATTAAGTTAGTGCTTTGAACATGGACACAATTGACTAGTAAGCAGATAGTTTTAATCATACAACCTCTTAACCGGTGTTTAAACCAACCGCAAGAAGTTTGCCACGACCATAAACCATGTTACCACATGGGTTGAATAGTGCTTAACCCAAAATTAATTGAACAATTACCTGATTATATTGCTCAACCACGTGGCATCGAGTATTGACTGGTAGTTCGGAGTTCAAAACACAACAGAATATTGAAAACTGCTCCAAAAACAACTTTAACCTAATCAAAGTACAGTCATGTTATAACATTTTTATAGTATCAGCTTTTACAAAGAATGTAACATATCATGTTAGGATGGTACCAGAACTCAGTAATGGTGCGTCAGCTTTTTAAGTATGCTTAGCAATACGAGTGTGTTACTTTTAGATTTAAATGTTTGAATCTACTGGGAAAAAAAATTGTAAGAGTAAAAACCTTAATGCCTGTTTATTAAGGGATTACAACTTACTTCTTGTATAGGCCCTATATTGTTGGATATTCAACTGTTTAAAACTAGGTGATTCAGTGCCAATCTCTACAACCTTGTTGTTTTGTCGATACTAATACCGAAAATAATTAGCCTACACAGGAATATCTAATCGCACAAAATTTTATCGCCAATAATTGAAACTAGTCAAACCTGTAGCATCGGTTTATGGAGTTAACGAACAGCAGTGACTTCCCACGAACGAGTTTCAGCTTGATGAGAGCGTAGATCAGCAGATACTTATCATCCTCATCCTCGCAGAACACATGGTACTGAGTCAATCTGTCCATCATCGGTAACTCTTCCTCCGAGAGATTCAACGTCACTGGGTTGTTCAGCATCAGTTTTTTCAGCGACTCAATGTCCTGTAGCAAATTATGACAACCTCCCTTAACAGTTCAAATTTTTAAGATATTTTAAAGCTTCATTAGGGTTTCTTCTGTACAGCTATATAGGCAAGCTTTCATGATACAGGTAATATACATTAACACACTTGCAATAAATTCTAACCAAGATTGAGTTATATGGTTTGGCAAAAAAATTTATTGACCAAGAATTTGAAAATCTATTTGATTTTGAACATTGTTTACAGACTATAAATTGATGAGCATATTGATGAAGTAAAATATGCTATACAATATTATATTCCCATAAACAGAAAAAGACCCAATTTAATTGTTTATGGACTTCTTTAATACTGTTGTTTAATAGCAATTAATAACCACTTTCATGTATTTTTACATTATTTATTTAAGCGAGTCTACATTACTAGGTATACTGAACCTCAAATCCCATTATAACATTTACCTCGCTAAGAGTGGCTGACATCAAAAACGCCTGGTAGGTTTTGGGAAAATGGTTCATCAAATTTTTCAAGTCTTCTTCGTAGCCGAATGAAAACAATAGATCTGCCTCGTCCATTACCAGCCATTCGATTTTGGACAACGACAAGTGACCGGCGCGGACATGGGCCAACACTCGACTCGGTGTGCCAACAACCACATCTGGCTTCACCACAAGCAATGGCCTGGAAAAAATAAAATATATATTTGAAAAAATCTCTTTCGGTGAAGTAGCTCAGTGATGGAGGATAGAACCATAGGCCGGAATGTAGTAAGATCGACACCAGAAATTTTTTAGTCACCTGTGTATTTGCCTAGCATTATTGCATTGATCAAAATTTTAACTACATGAAGTTATCTATATCTTCATTATCTGTATGTAATTTATGTCTTTATTTATACAACAAACAAAATCACCAGAATACAGCTAAAGTTACAATAAAAGATGTTGTAACCTATAATAAATATTCAAGATAAGCTATGTGACAGGCTAATATGAGCAGTACGAAATTAAACTACAAGTCCACCAACTTGAGCAGAGCTGGCTCTCCCTCTAATGAAACATCAATGCATGCTACATCACGTGAACATGATTTCGTGAGCTGCTCCATCATGCGATAAGCTTGCCCGGATAACTCACGTGATGGGACAAGAATAAGGCTTCGGACTTCTTGCTCTGAGGAATATCAAGGGTTTATTAGGTGATTCATAATACAACCCGTACCCTTGTTGAGGTGCATTATGCTTACAGTCTGGTCACAAATAATGTTAGGACAGAATATACAAGTTTATCCCCGTAAATGGGAAAACAAGGCGGGTTAGGTTAACACACGGGCAATCGTCAGATCACCTCGCTTCCACCGTTGGGTTACCAGAGCTATTGCACTGTGTTGGGTATGATTTACTTGTTCCTTCAATTCGAAAGAACTCTGGGTAATTAATCCGCTGGGTTTAGGCAATGTTCGTAAAAGTCCGTTAAGTGCAACTGACCAGCTAGCGACCAATTTGGAACCTTTAATCTTTCGGTTGAAAGGCGTTGCACTAAACCAGCAGAATAACCGATCGGACAATGTTCAACTAATAAAAATAAAAAATATCTGAGTTAAGGCAACATTAAGTTGGTGCTTTGCACATGGACACAATTGACTAGTAAGCAGATAGT
>CH003245.1:1390895-1408210 GCA_000149265.1 Ciona savignyi | reverse complement strand
TACACATAAGCCAACCTGACTGGGGATTTTCTTAGTTTAGTTTACCACATTTCTCGATAAACTACAGTATACTAACAAATCATTATATTTTGCATGGTATGGTAATAAGTTGATATGTTTCACAGGATGCACGTTATGACTTTAAAATTAAATCGCTTGAAAAAAAGGATTGGCTAGACCCAGCTGCAGTACAGCAAGATAGAAAAAGAAATGGTAAGAAACATATAAAATTGCACTGGTACTCTTTTCTAAGACAACAAAAAACACTATATTTAGATAATCCTAAAAATAGTTTGTATCACTAAGACTTTAGCGCATAGCAATGCCAATTCATTTTATTTTATGGTATCATTTTGATATTTCTACCAGGAGAAAGATATGGTATTGTTTTGATTTGATTCAAGGTAAAAAATATGCATAGGTACAATAAAACCATTCAGGAAAATTCCCCAGAACCATCTATCTACTCTACAGACTACAACTACAGAATATGTAACTTTCCAACAAGATCTTACAAACTTTTTTAAACACTAATCCTTCTTGATCAGTAAATCCATGCTTTGTTCACTTGTTTCTTACACTCTTACTGTAATAACATTTATGGACTGCCCAACGTAGGACCAAACATTTTTGAAATTTCCGCATTAAAAATATTCTAAAAGCTAGTTAAATACCACAGTTTATAATGAATATTTCTACCACTTTAAAGATGTGGATATTTTTATGTAATTATTATACTGGCTACAGATACTGCATGTGTAAATTCATACTTTAAACATTGTTAGCCAAAGCATGGTATCATGTCCGGCCGGTTAGTCTGGCGTGTTAAGTGCTCGCCTTTCAATTGAAAGGTTGCAGGTACGCTAGCTGGACGGATGATTAGCCTGTGTCGTGTGTTAACCCCCCTTGGTTTTCTTATTCACAGGGATAAACATGAATATCCTATCCTATTCTATTACTCGTGTAACTTTAACAGAATTTGAAACTTACAAACACCCTACCTTCCTCAGGGCCTGGTGAATTTGGGGTGGCTGTGCATCTAACTAATGCGGAACGTGATAGAAAGGCATATAGTGATAATGGATTCAATATTCTTGTCAGCAACCGAATATCTCTTAATCGATCTTTGCCTGATATTCGCCATAGAAAGTAAGATACTTTTGCCTGAATATCACAATTTTTTATTGAATTTTTTTAAGAAATCCTTGTATCACATTTAAAAAGAGAAATAACAGCATGCATATGGAAAAGTAGTAAAATCAAGCAGCCCCCTTTATACTAGTATAAATGAGATAGGTACTGATACAAACATAGCTGTTTTTTGATTTCCTTTGATTGTGCTAGTCAATATTTTGCATACCGATTTGTATATATTTGTTAAAATACAAGTTTTTTTTCTGTCATCACTTTTGACAGTGGATTTTTGCAAACTTTTAGTTGGTTCTTGAAGATGTGGTGTTTCCATCCAAAGCTGTTAAGACCTTGTTGTGGAAATGCGTTAATTTCTATCCCTGTAGTAGTACGTGCAGGTTTCCAGACAGTTATTTTGTTTCCTGTAATCATGCGTGCCCTGTAATCATGCCCGCATGTGTGTAATAATCATTCACTTTGGTATGTAACATTCTTTGTGCATTTCGTGCTATATAACCCGACGTGTTTCGCTTTAATATCATTCACTACGATTCACTACCAAGTTACCTCCAATACAAGAATACAACAGACCTAATGCGCAAGAATAATATTTTACAAACGGTGTTATTCATTTTACAAAGCTAACATGATACCAACCAACCTACAATAACATCAACACGTTTGACCCCATAGTTGCGCCGTTCGAAAGTACCTCTCCCATCTTCCTGATGCTTCAGTGATCATCCCATTTCATAACGAAGGCTGGTCGACGTTGCTGCGCACCATACACAGCGTGATCAATCGGTCGCCGAAAATTTTACTACGTGAAATCATCCTTGTAGATGACTGTAGTGTAATGGGTAAGTTGCTGTACTGTTTTTCAGTTTGTAACAATATGGTATTTTTTTAATGTTAAAGTTTACATTATTTACATTATGGCCACGTCATTTTTCCCCTAATTTGTAATGTGTCTATTCACTGACGTGTTTTAACTACTGTAGTTTTGCCGTTTTATCCTTCTCCTTAACTTGAAATAATTGTTCTATTCATCTTTATTATAACGAAGGAGCAAAAAAAAACTAAAATAAACTATTCTTTACATATTTATTTTGTGAAGTTGGTTTGTAGTCTGTACTTGTTTTTATGTTATTATATTTTAGTTTTTTATATAGCCTACTTTTAATGTAGCAATAAACCAGGATTTAAGAAATGTAATCACATTAGCAAATGGTTAAGAGCAGGTATGCCCATTTATTTATTTTTTGTAATACAGTTTCCTATACTCTTGTCTTGTCTAATATTCGAAGTCTGAATAATGCCAGGGTGTAATTTTCTTTAGGCCATCGGTGCTATTTGATTTACGCTTAAGTGTTCCTTGTTGTTTAAAGAAACAATTTTATAGAGCACTTGAAAGCACCTCTCGACAAAGAGCTAACAAAATACTCACAAGTAAGATTGGTGAGATTGGCCAAGAGAGAAGGTCTGATCCGAGCACGACTGGCTGGTGTGCATGAAGCTACCGGCAACACAATTGTTATTCTGGATTCACACGTAGAGGTCACAAATAACTGGCTCCCCCCTCTGTTGGGTAAGATTTATTGTGTGTAGATGAGTTAATCCCAGAATTTGGAAAACATTGGTTCCAAGATCGTCAGATTACTGTTTGTATAAACTTGTTGCTGAAGCTGTTTCGGGGTGTATAGTATTTGTTAATATTGCCATTTTAAATGACTTAACAGGCCTCTACATAAAGATTTAAGAGCACTTGTCCTGTAGGACAAGTTCAGTACCAAATTGACCTGTCCCATTTAGCTTACACTTGTCCCATAAAAAAATCACAATTTAAATTCCCGATTCCCGAGTTTCCAGACCATGTGATTAACACACCATTTAGCGATTAGGTCACCCCTCAAAAGTCGTTCCTTATTAGGGTCAAAAATCCGTCGCGTGATTACTCGCGTAGTGCACGCCGTGCGCGTAATAATATACTATCGCTAGCGCTGTGCAAGAACCTAGATTCTTACAACGGCTAACCGATTAAAAGAAAAAAACTTTTAACGGATGTTTAGCCTACTGTTCTCTCTAGCTAGTACTTAGTAATGGGAAGAACATGGGAAAAACGCGCGCGGGAGTGCGTCAGTGGTCCTGTATTGAATCTAGGTCAACGTAACCCTAGGTCAAACCGCCGATCAAAGCAATAAACACCGCTACGAATCTTAAAAAAGTGACGCTGCGGTTAGCAACTCCAAGACCTACAAAATTATAATACTATATTTAAACAGTTGTTACGTCATACAAACTACAGTTGGGAGCCATGTTTTCTTGCATTGCTTGTGTGAGCTTCCACACGCGAGTGACTTTTTTCTCGCCCGAAATTTGATGCTTTTTGGCCTTGCTTATCATGGAAACAGGAATCGCCTTTCTTATTTCGTTGCGGTTTACATAAAGACGCGCGTAAGGATAGGATGGATATTCATGTTTATCCCCGTGAATGGGAAAACCTAGGGGGTTATCACACGGGTAATCGTCAGATCACCTCGCGCCCATCGTCGGGTTACCGGAGCTATTGCAGTGTGTTGTATATGATAGACACGTTCCTTCAATTTGGTAGAACCCATTATTCCGCTGGGTTCAGGCAATGTCCGTAAAGTGCCTTGCCCAAGGACACAACCGACTAGCTAGCGACCAGTTTCGCACCTGCAACCTTTCGATTGAAAGGCGACGCACTTAACCGCTAGACCAGGGATGTCCAACATTTTATTGTAGTGGGCCGCATTGTCACTTAAAATAAATTAATGGGCCGCAAAACCTATTAAATTTCAATAAAAATGGCAGGGTTCGAATTAATGGTTTTGAAATGATTTGCGAAATGCGCGAAAAAAATTTTGGTTATGATAAATTGCCTTAAACGACCAGGAAAGATATTTATTTTATAAAACAGACAGAACCGTTATTTTTAGTAGTACAGTAATGATAAATTGCAATAAACGTAAATTCAAAAGGGGTGTGTCGCATCTAGCCAATCATAAATAAAGGAATCGAGTTATATTAACGCATAATGGCGATTCTTTCCTTGTGATAGCAATGCTTATTATACGTCAATAATGCAAACTAAAGCCAAGGTAAATAAATAATGTTATGTTGAAGGCAAACAATGTTATTTTAACGTGTTGAGGATTTATTATTAAAAGTGCGCGAAATCAGTACCGGTAATTTATATTTTCGCGATTTTGTTAAATTTTGTAATTCGCGAACTTTAGAAAACGGTTAGCGAATAGCGATTTGCGATCCCTTAATTCCAACCCTGAATGGGTACATAAAGAAACAATCAAAAGCCATTAATTTCATCTTTGAAAAAAGGAACAAATAACACACATATAGAAAGAAACAAAAACTTATTTCTGCAATACAAAGTCAATGAGATAAGTGTTTGTCGTCCGTCGGTTTCTTTCTGCAGTTTTGATGTTTACTGCGTCTCTAAAAGCTGACTGATACATTTGAATTAGGCCAAGATTTAAAGTTCAAAATACTACTTGGAGTAAAAATGACTAGCGGGCCGCACAAAAATCTCAGGTGGGCCGCACTGCGGCCCGCGGGCCGCAGGTTGGACATCCCTGCGCTAGACCATCGGGCGGACAAAAGATTGGTATTAACAAACAACATAGGCTACTCTGTCTTTCGAAATCGTTTTTTAATGTTGCACTCGAATTGTAATATTTACCATTTAATAATATTCAATTACCTAACCAATTGAAACAGAGACGAAAAACCCCGGATTGGGATGTCATGTTTACTTCGCGTTCGACTTTAATATAACTTACCGATGAAAATTATTAAGTCGCGTTATTTTAATGTTTGTCTGTGCGTTGACAAAAGATATGTGATTATTTCACACGCATTTGGAGTTTATTTTAATTTTATTTTACAACTTTATTATGACCCGATGAGAAGATTGCTTATCGGTCTTTATCATATTCGCTGCACAAAGATTGCGACCGAGTGTTAGCTCTTTTCAACTCGTCTCAGTTACCGCTAATAAATCCTATTTGTAACAAAAGCAACGGGCAACCAAATACAGTAGTACCAATCTCATTCGCGCACGGTGGTAGATTAACACGGTTTGAACTCGAAGATATTCACGGCGGTGAAGGATATTGAAAAAAGCGTTTAGTTTGCATTTTTAACCTGTCCCGTCGGACAAGCGCCGCGCAGAATTTACTTGTCCCACGCTATAAATCACCTGTCCCGGACAGGCGGACAAGCGTGTATGTCGAGCCCTGCAAATGGATCCTGAAAATGTATGCTTACAGTCTGTAAAAGGCCAACCATAATGAAGTTTAAGTTGTCATGGTGATAATTGAATCAGGAACGATCTAGCTACATATGGTGCTTCATTGCACTACAAAACCAAATAAAGTTGATTTTTCATTTAAAAAATATATCTTTCCTTATACTCAGATCAAGTTATATCATGGCCTGAGCCTGACGCGCTATGTTCAAAGTTTGTTTATTTTCTGTGGCAGCCTTTTGTGTATACACATTAACAGCCTTTTGTGTATACAACAACCTTTTATGGTTTCTATCATGGAATAAATGGAACAAATTGTGTTGAAAAATGCAAATATGGAATGTCTTTCGGCCCCGATTTTTTTACCTTTAAGATTTCATTTTAATTTATTTGTAATCTTTGGTCGACACCAACTCTTCTTTTAAAGCTGTTTCCACCTTCAGTATGGTTCTTCTTTATCTTAAACTTTTTGTTGCTTTGTTAAAGGATGATAGTATTTGTATTCTTAAATATTACTTCTGGTAAACAGTAGTTCTGATTTGAATGAAAACATCAAAAAAATTGGAATCATTAAAAAACCTCAGTCACACTTTGTTATGACTAGTACAGACAGCTATTGCAATCTTCATTATTTAATATTTAATAAAACTAGAAGAAGTCGAAACAAATTTTCTAATAATGAATCACAGCTACATTTATAACTTCTTTAAATTCTTAAAAAGTTTTAAAGCTGACTCTGCTACATCTTGCCACAGAGCCAATAGCACTTGACAGAAAGGTGATCACCTGCCCGATGATCGATATAATCGATAAGGATGACTTTCACTACCTCACTCAACCAGGGGACGCAATGAGAGGAGCATTTGATTGGGAGCTTTATTATAAACGGATACCGATACCCCCAGAGAAACTACTTGCAGACCCAAGTGACCCATTTGAGTGAGTTTTTGGATTTTCCTTGCGATTGAAAAGGCAAAAGTGGTTAAAACACTGGCAAAAATTTGCAGCTTTGTGTTTGTTTTTAATGTAATTTCCAGTGTATTTTTTATTTTGTGCCAATGCTGTTTTAAATAACATAGTACACGTACCTGAAAAATACACCTAAAAATAATTCGGTTGTTCTTGAACAATTCTATCCAGGGACCCAGTAATGGCGGGTGGGTTGTTTGCAGTCGATCGCTTGTTCTTCAAAGAAATTGGGGAGTACGACGATGGATTGGAGATATGGGGTGGGGAGCAATACGAGTTATCTTTCAAGGTAAAGTTTGAATGATGGTTGATCAATAGGAATATCTTAGGTGATGGTAAATTGTAGAATATATGAAACTGCAAAGTTTTGTAAAATTATTTGTGAATTTTACCAACTTTGCTTACATTATCAGAAAAATAAATAACACTCAACTCTTTGACTATGTACTAATTGGAAATGCTCAGTTTGTTTTTAAGTTTAGCCTTTCTTTAACTAATGATAGTTATAATTAAAAAAATAAAATAATATCAGCATAGTAGCTGCCAAAGAACCACATTGTGAAAAATGCAGATATTATCCAAAATAAAACAGACAGAAAAATACAATATACACTGTGATATTAAAATGTAGATATAAATAAAAGTGAAGACTCTATAAAGAAAAATTTAATGTTACAACCTGTTTGTGAACTTCAGCATTACAATATGTGAAATAATTACATCAAGTTTAAAGTGCTGCATATTTTAAATACCATGCCCCTTAATCGACTTAGACTTGGGCTTTTTTGTTGGAATTAAGCAGCGTATAATGCATAATTACCTAAATTATCATTGGTATCTAGCCGAAAACCCAACTTACCTCATCCCACTAATAAAGGATAGGATAGGTTAGGATATTCATGTTTATGGCATTGTATGAAAAAACCAAGGGTGTTAACCGGAGCTATTGCAGTGTGTTGTGTATGATAAACACGTTCCTTCAATTTGACAGAACCCATTAATCCGCTGGGTTCAGGCAATGTTTGTTAAGTGCCTTGCCCAAGGACACAACCGACTAGCCAGCGACCAGTTTCGAGCCTGCAACCTCTCGGTGGAAAGGCGTCATACTAAACCGGTCAGACGAAAAAAAAGCAACAGCATAAACATGAATACCATGTTGGGTAAATATGAATACCACATGATTGTCAACCTCAACAGTATTCCGTTCCCTTTAGACATGGATGTGTGGTGGCAAGATACTGGATGCTCCGTGCTCACGCGTCGGACACATCTATCGTGAATTCATGCCATACTCTCTGCCCAGAGGAACCAATATTAACAAGGTAAACGTTTTGCTTTTAATCTTTCTTTTACCGGGTCATTTTTTATCCTTTTAACAGTATTTAAAATTTTGACTGTTTAAAAATCGATTGATAATTTAATATCCTCTCTACTTGCTTTAGCAATAAAAAAAACAATTTTTTACAAATGCTATTCCAAACAACAGTAATTCAAAAATTAGACCTAATTAAGTGGTTACTGTTAATCAGCCATTATTAGCAGTTATTTTATAACCAGTAATTCGATAATTGCAATTTCAATCGAAAGGTTGCAAACTGGTTGGCAAGGCACTATACGGACATTGCCTGAACCCATCTGATTAATGGGTTCTACCAAATTAAGGGAACGTCTCTATCATATTCAACACACTGCAATAGCTCCAGTCACCCGACGGTTGGCGCGAGATGATCTGACGATTGCCTGTGATCTGACCCTTTTGGTTTTCCCATTCACGGGGATAAACATGAATATCCTATCCTATCCTATAAACAGAACTTCAAGCGAGTGGCAGAAGTATGGATGGACGAATACAAGGAGTACTTTTATAAGAAGCGTCCCCACGTCCGTAGTATTGACCCCGGTGACCTCAGCAAGCAGAAAGCTCTGCGGGAGAGGTTACAATGCAAGTCGTTCGATTGGTTCATGAAGGAAGTGGCTCCAGATATATTGAAGCATTACCCACCAGTGGTGCCACACCCAGCAGCATGGGGGATGGTAGGTATTCTCCGTTTTTAGTTTAACTGGGTAATATAGTGGTACGACTCTTGGGTAAAATCCATTATCCTGTTTGCCTTTATTTATTCAGTTGTTAGATATTTAGTTTGCTCTGAACGTTTTTTCTGTTGATCTCGAATAAATTCGGGACAGAAATATAAAAGAAAATCTTTTTTACATTTTTTTTCGATTCCAGCTTTCCAACGAAGGTTCGAAGAAATGTTTGGATGCAAAGTTTCAATCAGAAGGAGCTGCATTATCTCTGATGCCTTGCAAGGAGGAGGGAAATAATGATCAGGTATCATTTTATAAGATATTTGATTATTTGAATTCTATGATAAAACCCAAGACATTTGTCCATGATGGTGGTGTAAATGACCGTTGCTGTAAGATATGATAGGATAGGGTAGGATTGTTATTTTATTGAAATTCGTTTTAGTATGTGCAATTGACAATTACCTCGTTCCCATAGTTGGTTGGCCAAAGCTAATGCAGTGTCTTGTGTATTTGATATTGGTTTGAATTTACTAGATCAAATTAATGTCAGTTACCAAACAAAACACAACTTTGCCCAAAGACACTATTGCTTAGAAAATTACCACCCTGAAGATTTCACCAAGAATGTGGCTGTGACAATCCAAAAAATGCAATTTATTTTCCTGCCATGAATTTGATCAGTTAATTCTAATCCTTTCTATCCTAAAATCCTTAAAGGCATTACAATACACCAGCACCAGTTCATGTTGTTTTATAAAACTGTATTCTATTTTCCTGCATTAATAATTTAAAAAAAAAAAATGATTATTGGAAAAATGAATTGAATTTTTTTTAATTGCCAGAGACATATTGTTTATCCTATATTTCATTTTTTTAGAATTTTATCCTAACGTGGAAAGAGGACATTAGACCAGGTACGAAGATGGAAAATGCTCGTAAAGTCTGCCTGGATGGCCAGGGAAGAAGTAAACCTGTTGTTCTGTGGCAGTGCCATGGCCAGTATGGCAATCAACTTTGGAAATATAAGGTAAGGTCATGTTTTCCTAAATCTGGTGAATTGACTCATTCAGCATCATTTAACCTATGTAAAAAAATTTAATCAAACAATTTTTTCACAAATACCTTTTAAATTTTCCCAGGACAACAAATTAATCCATGCCGTTACCAATCTCTGTGCGACCGCGGACCTGGATACGAACAAAGTGATGCTGTCCACTTGTGATGCTTCCAATCCAAACCAAATATGGAATTGGACCAACCAGGATCTAGAAAAGTTGGCAAAATTTAACCAAAAACTAAACTCTCCTGCTTAATATTGTTTATGGCCTTATTTTGAACCACATTTTTAAGAATGTAGTTAAAAATCAGTTTTGCAAACAAGTCTTGTATTAGGGTGGAGTATTATTGTAAACATTTTGACATTGTACTTGTGTCATTAGAAGGTTAACATTTTTGTTAACCAACTGGTAAATGCTCAGGTATGATTCTAAAATGTTTAAACTTCACTTATAAAACCAATGTTCAGACCTTTTTAAATGTAAATAAGCAAATTTATTAGAATAGTAAGTAAAGAAAATCACAAGTGTTTATGGATTGTTTTTGCTGCCATCAAAAGAGTGTTAAAAAAATTCTTGGCCTGCCAATTATAATCAGTATAGTTGCATGGCAGTTTATTTATCGTAATACAACATTCGTTTGTTTTCATTTTTACCTTCCGACATAGCAGCACATACCTGTGTATAAGAGCCATTTGAAAAGTTACTTTTAAGCCACCTTTTATTAACAAATAGTCTACATATGTCTAGGTATTGCATAGATGGCAGTTTCATCCAGATAAAAATTTATAAATCCTTAAATATGTGCAGTATGGTACTTACATTACAATTAAAATGAGTGCAGTGTTAAATTTTGTGAGAGATAACCACTCTTTATAGCAAAACACTTATTTTAATCTGTTTTTCATACAGTATTATAATACATAATATCTTAGTCTCTTTTAAAATCGCTATTTAGTGTTCATATTCCTAGAGTGTTTTTGCCAAATTTCTTTTCAAATATTTTTGCTAATTTATTGTATTTCTCAAACGAGTTGCCCCGTTTTTACTCTCTTTTTTTTCGCGGTGAAATTATAGATCAAATGTTACTGTGTTTTAAAACAATTTGTTTTTTCAGGTATGTTTATCCACTCATATTTACTTGGCTTTGTCTTATAAGTAATTTAGTTGGGTTCTTGCAGCTATTAAAATTGTATCATTTCAGTTTTTAGGCATTTTAATCCAACTGGAACTTTTAAGTGATAAAAAACCATAAAAAATAAAGTGAAAGTAATAATTCCTATATCGGTTTGGTTTCATTTAATTATTTTTTTTTCATATTGTTGAATTGTAATTATATATGTGTGCAATTAAATTCCTGTTTTTACAAATGCAAATTCCTTCAATCATGTGAGATAAAATTAAGAGAATGAGAGTATATATATTGATGAAAATGATAGTATCATCTGTTGAAAATTTTAATAAAGACTACACCAATATTGAATGGAGACAGTATATATCTTCGGTGGAAAGATCTTATGAAAAATAGAAAATCCAATCAGCTCTGGATGGTTAATTTTGAATTGAAGTCAAATCGGTCCATAGGCATAAATATGTACTGTTAGTGTAATCAACGGCATGTTTCATTATATAGGAAATCTCCCATGAAAATTTATTTGTTTATAATTTCAAAATATCAGTAAAATTTAAACAACGTTTTTAGATCTATATGCAAAACTTAGTCCTAAATAAAATATTTATTTATGTAGAATACAACACCTAGATGCTTACTTTTGTACATAGATTTGTGGGTTGTTTTTACCACTTTCACATAGTGAATTTAAATAATAAAGAGATTTCTGGCAACAAAATTGGTTTCCATCCGTGAAAATTTATCTTCCCTTTTTCATCAAGAATAATTGGTGTTATCCTTGTAATTATGAGTCTAAGTAGATGTTATTAATACGCATCGCTTTTAATATTCATGACTTGCAAGGTACCACAGGGCTGTGACATGCTTACTGCTTTAATAATTTATCCATAAACAGTGGGAAAAAATGCGGCGCATAATTTATTTCTTCCTCTGGTACAGGTTGTGTGTTGTAATGAACAAGTAAGCAGTGTTAATACACTATATTACAATTTTTGCGATTAGGAATTTTAAATATAGTATGTTGCAAGTTTTTGTTATTGTTTTAAATTTAATGTAATACATTTGTTTTGTGTTTTAAAATAAGCAATTGTTGTTTTTTATTTTTAAAAACTTTACATATTTTAGTAATTATTATTTTGCATTATTTAAGTTTCCAAATTATCTGTAATTTAGTTTTGGATCAGTTGTAGTACTTTTAATTAACTTAATACAGTTCTTTAAAAAAAAAAAATTAATATTACAGAAAATCAGAAGTTTGACAGTTTTAATGGCCAGATTTTGAGTGAGAAGAATGCGCTTATTTGCTAATAGATGTGGAGTGCCCGTCTTTGTTTTTGTGCTGTTGGTCTGTTTGTTCGATAACAAGAAGGGGAGCTTTGCAAAGGCAGATGTGAATTTATACTCCGATGAGGAACATGATATTTTTAAACGAGCTGCCGATAACTGCGACGAAGGTAACATGACGACTTCATATAAGATAGAATAGGATAGGATAATTATGTTTATTCCCGTGAATGGGAAAATTAAGGGGGTTAACACACGGGCAATCGTCAGATCACTTAACCGGCCGGACAATATATCATGATAGTCACTAATCAGTGAAAAAAAAATAACGATTAAAAATGTTCTGCAGATCTTGATTCTCCAGAGCTGATGTGGTTTGATCGGGTTTACCCAACTTCAGCTAGAATCCAGTGGTCTGAAGTGGAAGATGCTGACTGGTATTTATTCCTGTTGTTTTCTTGAGTGCACTGTTTATAATTTTTTAAAAGATTTGTTTAAGTTTATTTGTCTTAATTCGTTCTGTTATAAAAATTGTTAAAATTTGTCACTATAAAAATGACACTGCGATAACTGATAAACAAAGGATGTGCTATTGAACAAGGCCAAGATTGGCAGTTTGGTGTATGTAATAGGTGTATGTAATGCAGACCAATGTATGTAATGCAATGATGTTATGCATTGTAGATAATTTTACAAATTCATGATTTTATGCATTGGCGAAAAGTACAAATGTTATTTGAACCCTAGTTTTCAAACTTGCAGTTTTAGCATCCTAAAAATAATTTAAAAATGATAGCTCAATTATAATATATATACATTTTTATTTTAACATTATGGTGTACAGCATTTTATGTACACCTGGTGAAGATATAAGCTTTTAATCTGATTTTATTCCTGAAAACATTTTATTTTAGATTTCATTTATCCATTTATTCCATGAAGTATTTTCAGTAAACTTGGTTACTTATTTTTATTTCTTATTTTGAGGCATTTTGATCCCATACTTTTCACCATATATTTTTGGGAAAACCACCAAACTTACTTTTATTAAGTTAGATTCCAGCCTCCATTTCATATGTTTCCTTCTTTTCCCCAGGTACACTGTAAGAGCAAAACAGCCAACATCCAGTTGTATCAGAGGTTCAGGGGATGTTTTAACCCCAGAAACTATCCTGCGAGATTTGGACTCTGACACAACGTACACCATTGATGTAGTGGCTCATCATGTGAATGGCTGCAGTGAGCCAAGGGAAATAACTTTTCAGACACGTCAGTAAATCACATTGTATATTTTGGTTTACTTTTGTAAATTTATTGTTTTTGGAAAGTTTTTTTGTGTTGCAACATTGCGATTACAACCAAAAATTACAATGTCGTAATATAAAGAAACTTAAAAATTAAACACAAGAAAATAGCTATGACAATCTAACTGTGATCACATTCATGGGGATAAACATTCAGGTACCATTTTCCCCTTGGAACATACTGTACGGGATGGTAAAGTAGAAATTATAAAGCAAGAAAACAACTTTTAGTCTTAAGAAATCATTTGGAAATGTTTTTTTTTTAAATGTGATCTTTTGAACGTGAAGATGCTGGTTTTGTACATTATCCATCCTTCAAGTAAATTTACCAACTGTCAATATTGAAAATTTTAAATTTTCCAAAATTCCTGCAGAGCCTGGTAACTGGAGATGTGATGGAAGTTCTTCAGGTGGGTGGGGGTGTAATTTCGGGTCCTATCCATTATTAATAAGCGATTATTTTATATGGAAATAGATTGGGTGATGGAATTTTATTTCTTAACTAAACAAGCATTCTCGATACACCTGTGACGCAAATTTCATGACTAATTTATTGAAGTTTCAGCTATCTGCTTAATATTTAATATCAATAATAAAAATTGCTGCCAATTTTTGCCTAGCTCGGCATTATTTATCGCCACATTTATTCACCAATAAATTCTAAAAAATATAGGATGTTTAATGTGTTTATTGCAAATTGGTAAAGAATTATAATTAATTATAAATGGGGAATTATTTTCTGTTTGTATACACATATAAAATTTGAAAATAATTAAAACCTTAAAATAATTTTTTAATATAAATTTTAAAAATATGTTTTCTGATGAATGGTATTCTATTATATCCTATAATAATATTCAAAAGCATAAAATAAATATTGATTTCCAGTCCCTGGCGCCGTACTGGAACTCATTGTCCCAGATGAAAATGTGTCGTCCAGCAGTGCATTGGTGACCTGGTCACCTACTCCTGTGGCATTGACATATAAGGTAAGTTGAGGGGCGTGTAACTGGTTAGGATAGGATATTCATGTTTATCCCCATGAATGGGAAAACCAAGGGGGTTAACACACTGGCAATCGTCAGATCACCTCGCGCCCATCGTCGGGTTACCGGAGCTATTGCAGTGTGTTGTATATGATAGACATGTTCCTTCAATTTTGTTGAACCCATTAATCCGCTGGGTTCATGCAATGTCCGTAAAATGCCTTGCCCAAGGACACAACCGACTAGCTAGTCAGAAGTTTTACACCTGCAACCTTTTGATTAAATGCTACCTTTCGATACAATTACTTATATTCGCTAATTCCCCCTCAATCACTTAACAAGCCAACCCATCATCCTATGTTGTTAAGTTTTCTTATTAGGATCAAAACTAAATTACTACCCTTTAAGGTAATTGTCCAAGATAGTAAAGTGGTGAACTTTAAGCAATATGCATAATTAATCCTACATCCATGTATTGTAAACCAAACTTATCGTTTATCCTTGGTGTTTATTGGTATATAAATTTTATAAAGGAAGGGATATACCACCTGCTTTATTATATATTGAAAAAAATAAGTGGACATGAAAAAGGTCTTCAGCCCCCTTACTAACATTGATTTAACACAACACCGGTTGCTAAATGAGCTGTACTGAAACAATACATCGTTATCTGGTTAAAAAAGATATAGCTTACTGAACAAATGTCAGTATAAATGTACAATTTTTGTAATTATTAATTTGCTTACTATATGTTATGAAGTATTTGTTTAGGTTGAAATTGTTCCACCAAATGCAATGTTCACTGGGTTGGGAATCATATCAAGTGAGTCGACAATCATTCAGAGATTAAGCCCTGGTTATGTCTACAACGTCAAGGTTACTGCACAGAATGGGATTAATGAAGGAAATCCATCTGAGACGGAATTTGTAACAAGTAATTATTGCAGTATTGTTCTTAATAACATAAGCTTGTTGTTTTTTTGCTGCCTTTTTAACTTATGTGCCAAAATTAATTCTTAACTTATGTACCAAAATTTATTATGGGCCAAAATTATTTTTTTTATTGTATAAATTTGAAAACTTACCGTATGATGTTTACAGTTCTTAAAGATTATATTTTGCTTCAAAACATGCCAAATGTTTGCAATATCAACTGCTAAATCTCGACAGAATTGAACTCACTAAAGTTTTTTTGAAAACCTGACTGGATCTATAAATATGCAGTATTTTGACAATCATGTGTTGTATAGTATTTTCACTTTCGGAAATAAACACTAATAGCCTATTTTATATATTTTTATTGAAAAATTGACTCCTAGGAATTGAGTTACCCCCTGAGTTAGTGATCACTAATACAACGAGCACCCACATAGAGGTTTCATGGGAGATTCCACGTTTATCAGCGCACTTCACCATCATACTTTACCAGTATGAAGCCACTGGCGACACATATGTAAGTATGCAAAATTACAAAGCACCTTTTCTTTAAGAAAATTTAAATAAATGTGCCTTTTTTATTTTACAGTTTTGTCTTCCATGTTTGTTTCTTACACTTTTTCATAACCTATGGTTTCAGAAAATTATAAAACAACCGATACATTTTATACTAATTTGTGATTTTTAAATTGTTCAATTATGCTAACTTTGCTGTTCTATTAAGAAGAAAAAAAAACAGATCATTTGCATTTTTTATAGTAAAAAAATGAATAATATCACAATTGCACTGTGTGTGGACTCAGAAGTTAGTGCTATTCATTATACATGTCCTTCATGGATAAAGGTTTGTTTAACATGTTTTAACAAAAAAATTAATTAAAAATAATGACACACAGATTTTCTACACAGCATTTTAGTAAGTGAGTGCTAAAGCAATTAAAAATTATAGCATTAATGATTCATATCAAGTTTATTTAACTCTATGATTTTCACTTTCGTTTTAGGAAGTGAGAAGGGAAAACACAACTAGATCAAGAGTTGTGTTTCAAGGATTGCTTCCTGCCACTCAATACCTCATCACTTTCCAAGCATTCAATGACAGAGCATCTAGTCCTGTTATGCAGAGGTCATTGTACACAAGTAAGCTATAGTTCAAATCTTATGAACAAATCTTCCATTTAACCGCCTAAGAATACACCGAAAAGTTTTGTAGGTAATTAAGCGTACTCTCAATTCGATGTCCGACTTAATTTAAAAATATAATCCCAGATCAGACAGAATATCCAGGCAGTGATACATCTTGCATTTAATACAATTAGATTTTGTCGACTATTGGTATTATTAGGTTAACCTTTTATACTATACAAGAAATTCGAAAACACCGGTAAATATTAGGTTATTTTCTGATATATTTAAAGTATTGATTTATTCATTGTATTATTGGATTTATTTAAATAGAACTAATTTAACTGTTTCTATTTGAATATGACTGCTAATGATGCGGTATCTGAAATTAAAGATAATTGAAACACAACATTATCCGGCCAGGCGGTTGGTTAAGTGCGTCGCCTATCAATCGAAAGGTTGCAGGTGCGAAATTGGTCGCTAGCTAGTCGGTTGTGTCCTTGGGTAAGGCACTTTACGAACATTGCCTGAACCTAGCGGATTAATGGGTTCTACCAAATTGAAGGAACGTGTCTATCATATACAAAACACTGAAATAGCTTTGGTAACCCGACGATGGGCGCGAGGTGATCTGACAATCGCTTGTGTGTTAACCCCCTTGGTTTTCCCACTCACAGGGATAACCATGAATATCCTATCCTATCCTATTATAAGCTATATTGTGAATTGTAAAATTTAATTACCATGAATGTTTGTTAGAACTACGCACAACGGAATTTGTTCGCATATCGAATGTGACAGACCACGGAGTGCTCTCCAGATGGTCACCTGTGGTGGACGCCACCCAATATCAAGTTATATTGCGCAATTATCACGATAATGAAATCGTCAAGGTGGGTTTGTTTTAAATAACTTAATAAGGAAAGATAGGCTATATGGACAGAGTGTGAAAAAAAACTATTATTAATGATGTTAGTTAAATATTTTTTTCTATTTAAAAACTGTAAATATTCACTACTTTTTATTTTACAACATTATTGAATTTAGGTAGGGTGGTGATTTGATACTAGTGAC
>CH003245.1:1256508-1385893 GCA_000149265.1 Ciona savignyi | reverse complement strand
GCACTACTGCTAAATGGGCTCCTGTTGAGAAAGCTCAATATTACAATGTCACATTTGTGGCGAGCAATTCTAGAATAAAGCGTGAGTTGGCGATATTATAACACACCGCAGAGATATGGGAATAAATTATAATTTTATTCAAGCATATAATAGGAACACATAATTCTAAGAACAACTTTATTATGATTAAAAACAACAAAGCCAATATAATGGAGTATACAACATTTAGCACATTATTTAGCTACAAAACGATTGCCATTGTCAGTGCAATTTAAGCATTATAAATGTTAAGGAGAAATAAGAATGTTAAGCATACTGTTTAGTTGCGAGTCTCTCACTGCCAACCCAAGTATACAAATGTAAAGCTGGAGTAAATTGGTCTTTACTTGAGAATTCTTAGGTTTTTTTGCCATGAAAAGTCTTCTTTTGACAAACTGTAACGAAATAAAATGAAAAGTTCCTATAAAATAACTCTTTATTTTACTATTTGTCTATAGGTCAGTCTGCTGTGTACAGAAACGTGACGGACGCTGAAATTCACTTGCATGGTTTGATGCCAAACACTCTTTATCAAATTTCTATCCTGGCACAGAACAAGTACACACGAAGCCTTCCATCTCATATTGATACATTTACCGGTAAATCTGTTAATGAAAATCGATTTCATACTAAGTGGCATTATACATAAATTTCATCAGAAATATATGTGAAAACAGAGCAATCTCAACCCTTTCTATTACCTTAATTGCCTTAGGTGCAGCTCACACACAAAAATTTATGAAAAATTAATATTGTTTTTTAATGTTTTATAGGAATATTTATCTTACGTGTTATTTCAAAAGTTCGTCCAATATTTTTTTGCTGAAATCAGTTTAGTGAATTAGCTGGACCCAAGCGAATCTGTCATCTGTTAGATTATGCAAAATACCTTTTTTATATTCTGTTCCAGATCTGCCTACGCCGGAAAACTTCACGGTCACTGATGTGACCGACACAACCATTCAATTGGAATGGTCAGATGTGGAAGGCAGAGAAGAATTTAGGTTGGTTTTAACTTGTTTTATACCTTGTATTCATAATATCTTTTCAATGATATTAAACATTTTTTCAAGGTTTATATGGATTTTTTAGGGCATGCTAGTAATAAGGTCACAAATTATTTATTTTAGTGCACAGAAACATGTCAAAAAATTTATAAGAATTATTTTAATTTTTCCTATCATACAATATTTAAATTTATAATAATCTCCCTCTCATTTAAAAGCATCTGGTAGATTGTATGTTAAAATTAAATGACCAGATATCTGTATGTAGCAAATTACTTATCGTATGGGTTGTAGTATAAGGATGTCATATTGAATGTATTACAAAAACATCCGATGATAGCTTTTTATACAGAACGTATGATGCTATTAAGTAAAAATAGTCCTACAAATAAAAAATGGATTTAGACACATTTTGTGATTTAATCCATATTTTGTTGAATGTCATCCATACCATTACAGTATGTGAACCGTACATTGCATTACTTTTCATAACTAATTTTTAACTTGCTGCCACAAAAATATAAATTAGTGTCATATTACGATTTTCTCTCCCTAATACTCCCCAACATTCAGATTAGCCGCAGTGCGTTACCCTGCAGAGCCGGAAAGTTACCGCTACTCGACAGAAGTGCCACGTTACACACTTGATATCCTTCCACCTAATCAACCATTTCGAATTTGGATGGTAGCCTCCAATGATAATACACAGAGCAAAGTTTCTGAGATTATACAGTACACAAGTAAGACGATTATATGCTGTCCACTCCTGGATCATTTAGTTGCCTTTACTAATACTCATAATTAAACAATGGTATACTTTATAAAAAACTTTGGATATAATATCTAGCAACATTTTTCTTAATCTTTTACTAAGGTGTATTTTTGACTTTTTCACACCAAGCTTCAGTTAAAATTTAGGTAATTAACTTAAAATTTTAACAACAGTCTACTTTTAAGCGCTAAATAATCTAAATTGACGACATGGAAATAACAACACTTTTAAGGTTAATTATTGTCTCTAATCCATAGAACTGCAAAGACCACAGCAAGTTTCAATTCTTGATGTTTCTGATGCTGAATTAACATTGAGATGGCAACCAGTGGTTGATGCAACCACATATAGGTAAGTACATAATCTTTACACAAGCATTAAGAAAGATATTTGGCCACAGTATATAAACCTCCGTCCAGAATCACTCACCCTTAACATGGTAAATGATCACTCTTGCTATATTTAACATCCTTAAATTACATGCATTGTTTCAACACCAGAGTCCCTTTTTACACTAAATCTACATTTTTGTCATTACACCAATTTAAAAACCTAATTTATAACTTCACTTGTGGTCAAAGGACAGTAGTTCCAACATGGTTATCATCAAGATAAAGCAAATTTTTTAATTTGTTTTATTTCGCTGGTATTAGTTGATGCCCAATAAGTATGTTATCCGCAACACAACTATCTAGTATTCAGGGCTAGATTTAAACCGACAACCAATGTGATTTATAATAAACACTGCACTTAACCTCAATGCTTCACTTTCTATAACTGTCTAAATTTTGTTTCCAGTGTAATGCTCATGCCACTATTGAACGAATCTCAACCCATTCCATCATCAAGTATCAACACCACCTTTCTAACGAATGTCATCCATCTGTCGAGGGAAAATGGTGGAACTCATCGCAGAAAGCGTTCTTCGGATCAAATGTAATAATATTTTATGTTTTTTTTTCTATATTTACACAGAATGCTCTTATTTGTAGAATATGATGTAAAAACAAAATTGGAGGTGGCTTTTTTGTGGATGTTGCCTGGTGGCAGTGGATTAATGCGGTCCAAAAAAAGTTTTAGAAAAAATTCCATCGCATTTAACACTGGGTAATGTCACCGGGGTTCATGTCAAGAGTTATCTTTTTTATAACCGTGGTAAATCATTTAATGTGAATTTCCCTATCAATCAGGATAGAAATGACACATCCATACAGTGCAAAACCTTGTTGGATAAACGGTTTCTAGAACTTTCCATCCATATTTCTCTGATCATGTTCCTTTCACCAGTATTTCTATGATCATGTTTTATCCACTTTTCAGCAAAAGTCGAAGTAGACGTGTTAGACAAGCGGTGTCTGATGAATCGGATGACATTGTGCGACCTGTCTCCTATCAGAGCAAAATTCCTAACCAGCGGGGAGGGGTCCAGCTTACCCCGTTGCAAACTACCTACCCAGATTTGGATGGCGTCTACTTCATAAACATCACTCACCCAACTGTGTCCTTTAGTGATCTTGAGCCGGGGGTCAAATACAAGGTTATGGTGAAAGCTGTAAACCAAAACACAGACAGCTTGTCTGTATGGAGACAAACATTCACAGGTGGGTTATCCACCAAAATACACAGATTTACCTCAATTTAGTGCAAATCATATTTAGAATTACTATTTATTATGTCCGACTACAGTATATAAAATGCATTCTAGTATGTCAAAAAACTTTTATAGCAATGTCAAAGGATTTTATAGCGATGTCTACTTTTGGCAATAAAAATCTTGTATATTTTTAATGTGGCTGTATCTGTTATTTTGTTAAAAGCCAAAAATTTGTGCTAAATTTTTTGTTAAAAGGGCCAAATACTAGTAAACTTTAATACATATTTAACAGAAAAAAGTCACATCATTTAACTTCTACTTACTGCAGTTGTTGTAACTAACTGTAAACGCAGAGCTTATGAAGCCTCGTTCGGTGGAGTGTCGTGAAGTGACAAATGACACAATGGTGGTGAGGTGGCTGAGTGTGGAGAAGGCATCCTACTACTCAATAAGCGTCGTCCCTGAAGTTCGTAACTGGTTGTTCTCATCTTCACCTTCAGGGTTCGGCAATACAACCAGCACCGAGGTACAACTCATATTTAAATGGTGATTCGTTTAGTTTCGTTCATCAGGTTTTTGCTGTCGAACCTCTGACTTTTCGCTCTTGATTAAAGAAAACATTCTTGGCAAATGCTTTCGCAGTCGTTCGTCTTGCGCCGATCCAAGAATTTTACCTCTAACGGCACAGTACAAAAAACATTATTAAGACATGTAAATCTAAAATATAAAAAAATAAAAGCAGGGAATAAGACTTTTAATCGTTATAATCATGGACAAATATAAGTGGGTGCAGCTTTTAAACCCATTTTTTATGTTTCATAAACATTGACCCAATAACATTGTTGAAAATGATAATAATGGGAAAAAAGTTCATGAAACTTGCACACTACAGTTTACACACAACCCAAATAAGTAGTTGTGATATGATATTGCTTAACCTTATGTATGTGCAGCATAAAAACATATACAACTCTAATTGGAACAATGCTTCAGTGCTCTTAATTCAGTTCTAAATGTGCTTACATTATCCCAGCCTGTATTAAACATGGTTTTTCTCCAGGTGTCAGTACAAGGCTTACAACCAAACACCAACTACACTGCCACCGTATTAGCTGGGAATAACCACGCGACAAGCAAGAGGGCAGTCAAATGGCAAATCACAAGTAACCGACCTATAATTATTATGACAAAAATAAACTTTAATATTTTTTCATATCGTATCTTCCTCATTACTGGCTTGGCCGCGTCATTCTTTTTATTTGTTATTTAGACAGATGTCATTTGTTTTTAAAATGCCAGATAAGAAGGTTTTATTTTCCGTAAAAGTTTAAAAGTTGTTGGTAATTTTTAAAACTAATTTTTTCTCTCTAATTGTTTTGAATTTTGCAGAGTTGTCTGCGACCGAGAACTTAAGGGTTGTGAACAGTAGCATCATGCATGACCGATTTCATCTCAAGTGGAACCAAGTTACTTACGCTTCCCGTTACATCGTTATTATAAGGTAAACATTTTAAACCATGTTTATTAAGGAAAGGATTGGATAGGATAGGATATTCATGTTTATCCCGGTGAATAGGAAAACCAAGGGGGTTAACACACCTCGCGCCCTACGATTGCAGTGTGTTGTATATGATAGACACATTCTTTCAATTTGGTAGAACCCATTAATCCGCTGGGTTCAGGCAATATCCATAAAGTGCCTTGCCCGAGGATACAACCGACTAGCTAGTGACCAGTTTCGCACATGCAACCTTTCGATTGAAAGTTGACGCACTTAACCGCTCGACTAACCGGCCGGACTTAATTTAAATCCTTCCTCCAGCCCTCCTCCCGTGCATGGAAGAGCTCGCACCATCGTTGCTACTGGCGCTACAGAGCTGACCTTGCGTGACCTTCGTGACGGCACCAGGTACCAAGTGACCGTCACAGCCGAAAACGAGAGAACCAGTGGCGTTGAGCGATCTCTAATCCAATACACAAGTATGTGAAGTGTTCTTTGTGTGCAATTAAAATTCCTTATTAATATATAATATTTTAACACATTTAACTACAATAGGGTCACATAGGCAGCCATGACCAAAAATGTTATCAGCATAGCAAGAATAGGACTAAAAATTATCATGTTTGATTATAATCATGTGCCTTTTAAACTGTGTCGTTCTATTTCACTGATTTACTGAATGCCAGTTTTATTAGCATTCAATTTGTCTACTTTGCACGATGGAAAGAAAAACAAATCACTTTCTTAAGGCGTTTAATGATGTACTCACATTGCTAACTAATATTGCCATTTTTTCCATATAGAACTTCTTACACCGAGGCAAGTCACCATTGTAAATGGATCAATGACTTCATCAGCATTTAATGTGAGCTGGGGCAATGTACCCAAGGCAGATCTTTATACTTTGGTGCTTGCCAATTTCACCCACGCTAAAGCTCGTCGAATACTAACAAGGAAGTGAGTTTTTGAATTTTTTTAGGTCTACTCCTAAATTCTATTTTTTTTAATTATTTCGTTACTGTTGGTGAATTGTCCATCATTCTTACATTTGATGAATTGTCCATTATTAGTTCTGACTGGTTAGTCGGGTGGTTTAGTGTGACGCTTTTCACTCCAAAGGTTGCAGGTACGAAACTGGTCGCTAGCTAGTCGGTTGTGTCCTTGGGCAAGGCACTTAACAAACATTGCCCGAATCCAGCAGATTATTGGGTTCTACTAAATTAAAGGAATGTTTGTATCATATACAACATACTGCAATAGTACCGGTAACTTTACCGTATGTGCGTGGTAATCTGACGATTTCCTATGTGTTAACGCCCTTGGTTTTTCCATGCACGGAGCTAAACATAAATATTTCATCCCATCCTATTACAGGGTTAACCACGAAAATCACTATTTTCAGCACATTCTGCGAGATCGTTGGTTTGGCCAGCGGTCAAAGATACCGGATCACACTGACAGCACAAAACTCACGACAGAATACTTACAGCGACTCGGTTACTGTACACACATTCACAAGTAAGTATAAAAGTATTAACAGCAAAGAAAACAGCTGTATTCAAGTTCAAATTTGTAATTTGCAGTAGGGGTAAACATGGACATTGGAAAATCCAGTTTATTTTATCAGGTTTTTGTAAGCAAAAAAATAAAATACATCAAACATAAAAATCTAACATTGACATTGTACAAAAACTCATATGCTTATTAGTAATTTAAGTGCCACAGTACAGAACGAATGAATACCCATGGACATGATTTCAGTTATTTGGTGGTGGGGGTCAGCATTAAGAACCAGACAGGTTCCAGATTCTTGATTCCAGCCTCCTTCAAATGCCATAAAATTTCCATAAACAAGATTGCTCATGTTAAAAATTCTTTTATTTTCCACTTCTGTGTATAAATATGAGTAGCCCAAACCAGTTCTTGTATTTACCGCACCCAAAACAAAATGACCCTAACTTTGATTAATAGAGCTTGAAACTCCTGAAAACTTCAGCATCGCCGATGATGATGATGTAACAGACACATCACTTGTGGTCACATGGTCTCCTGTTCCCCTAGCAACCATGTACATGGTGCGATATGGGGTGGAGCATAGGGAGGGTGACCACTACAGGTGGGTGACTGAGCCCTGGGATATTTGGGGTCATTTTTAATCGATATCATATGTGCTCTTTAATGATATATCGTTGTGAATAATGTCGTACTTTTATTATAATCTATGTTCATTACCTAATCATATGTGTACATCAATACTGACGTTAAATCCACTACTTGATTTTAATTTTAAATTGTGTTTTTGAAGTTCATTTATTTTACAGTGTTTTTCTTCGACTGCAACGTGAGGAGGTGAATATTACGTCGACATCGTTCTTGATTCAGGGACTCCACCCTGCCTCATACTACTCAATCGACATGACCGCCATCAACCAAGACACTCAGAGTTTCACAGTATTCACAAACAAATTCACTAGTATGTGATAATTATATCTATTTCTGAAAACTTCTTGGAAATAAATACTGCATACCATATTTTACTGTGGTTTTTTTCAAGGATTTTTAATTCTGTGTTGTTGTTTTTTATTTATCTTGTAAAATTTATCTTGTAAAATTGCAAAACACTACCTCACACGCAAAACATATATTTAGGTAACCGAGTAAACCAAATTCCCTTCGCAGAACTCCCCCATCCAAGTGCTGTGAATAGAAGTGAGGGATTTTTCATGGACACTGAGGCGGAAATTGACTGGCTGCCAGTACAACAGGCCGAGTATTATATGCTCAAGGTGAAGTGTGTTTGCCTGTGGGTGTTAATCTTACTTATTGAAATACCATATCATAGTGCTACAACAACTCCATTACTTAGTTAACCACCTTGTATAAACATCTCACATTAGTCCTTTAGTTCGTAAAATTAAATTCAGAACTATAGGCTGTTGATTGTGGTTAACTGTCTGATCTTTATGTCCCATGCTTTTTATTACGTTTAGGTATAATTACGGTATTTTGTCAAAGTCATGTACCATGGATGTCATAATAAACTAATAAATCATTAGATGCCAGTTTTAGTAAATGACTTTTGATTAACGTCAGGTTTTCGAAAAAGATGAACCATCAGAGGTAACAAACAGAGATTATGATGTGGTATCCAGTGAAGAAGATCTAAATTCGACGGAAATTGAAACGTACACCAATTTAGTTGTACGTTTATATCACTTCTATTTTTACTATTTTTTTTCTACGTATTAAGTCAAAATGATATAAAATATCACTTTCCATCTTAAATCAGTGCAGATCATATTTAAATATTTATTAACACTACTTAATTCTGTGTTATTACGTTTTTTAAAATTATATGTATAATCTATATTATTTAAAGCCCTACTGTATATGTTTCATGTGATATTCTACAATTTCATGCACACTGTTTCTGCAGTTTAAAGCTTTTAAAAATCCTGTCCCAGTTTTACTTTTAAATTCTTAACTTGCAGGCTTCTGTAAGAGTGGAAGGTCAAAATTATTTTAAAGTGACAAGCCTACGTCCTTTGACATTCTACCAAGCGTCTGTGGAAGCGTTCAACATTGACACTCAAAGCGATGGTGCCTTGTTCAGATTTGTCACCAAATGTGAGCGAAAATTTAATTCTCATTACATACATATTTCACTGCATGTTTATTTGTTTTATTTATCTTTCGCTATTTATTACAAGTTTGCATATGTTTACCGTACATAAATTGTTTGTCTAGTACATAAAAATTGTCCTTACCATAAAAATAAAATATTTTAAGCTTTATATTTTTAAATAGTATTGGTAAGTTTGTCAGATTAAACCAAAATAGTAATAGAAAGATAAAAAAATGCCTAAAATACATGATTGTTTGCACATTGTAATGTGTAATCATATTTTAAAATTCTTTCACAGCACCATGTTCAGAGGATTACCACCATTTCCCGAACACTCATCTCTCTCGAAGTTTGCCCAGGAAGACGTTCACAAATTCATCTGTGCAACACTGCCTAGATCAGTGTTGCCAGGAGAGAGAATTCGACTGCAGGTCCATCTCTCTGCACAGAAAGACATCCGCTTGCCTTATTTATGCTGAAGATAGGAACACTGCTCCACCTCTTGCTATTAGTAGTGTAAGTAGATTACTAAAATCAGCGTTAATGCTATATATTGTCCTAGACAACCTTCCCAATCCACAGTCTTTAATTTTGCGATTAGCTATAAGGTTATCTGCAAACCGAACGTTATCTAACGTTTCTAAGGAATTAAATGGTTATTTTACACAAGTATCTTAAACAAGTGGTTGGGTTGAAACAAACAGTAGCAATGTATCCATCTATTACAATGCACTGCAATTGCCATGGTAACTATAATATGAGCCAAGATATTGTGACTATTTCCATTATCCCATAAAATATGAATATCCTATTCCTACCACCACCATTTAAAGTTGAAACAATATAAGTATGAAACATAGACAAAGTTGTGAAAAGCCGACTGGACATATGGATTCTGCCAGACAATTGACCAAGTTACAATATATTGTTTTCATCCATAACACAAAAGTATTGTATTCTTTAATGAAATTTATGCTTTAACCGCTATCTGTGGTCCAGACGTACGACCATTATGAGCGAAAATTCTGGAAAGAGGTGTCTGGCTTTCAAATCCGATCATTGTCGCATAACAATGTTGCAGTTATGAACGAGACTGTCGAAATCACTCTAACAGTAAGTGATATCCCAACTTCTAACTTTACTTGTGTATTTATTTTATCCAAGGTCCATTCTGCATGTCTAGTTACACACGTAGACTGATAGTGATAAAAAAATAAGTAAAACAATTGTTTTCTCATGTTGGTGTAGCTCAGTCACATTTTAAATTTCTTCTGGCAGAAGTTGCAAGTGAGCGCAAAAGTGCTTGGATTTTTATTATTATTTTATTTAGGGTTTATATTTTGGTTAAATCCATTTTCTACTTCTGTATATTTGCAATATTTAACCACATCTGCACATTTCTAATGGAATAAATATGCAACATATCATTAGCTCCAAACCAATTCTTGAATGTAAAATCAATATTATTGCTACAATAATTTTTAAATTGTTTATACCATCTATTTAGTTGTCCAATATTATCAACCAAATTGTATACTTCCTCATAATATGAAATGATAGAGAAATCCATCACTATTATGCTACTTAGAATACTCAGTTACTCAAGTATTTCAACCTGCAGCTTGGGTTAATTTGTTTAAATAATTACTGAGGTCGTTTTCTCATGCTATGGAACAACACGTTTTTTGTTGTACTTTTCTATATTTGCTTTTTTTAGTTTGTGTACCTTGGCAAAACTGGTTGCGTGGCGTGGGATTTCGGTGATGGCTCAAATGCATACCATTCAATACTGGATACCAACTGTTCCTATTTCTGCGAGAATAGTGATGATGAAAACTGCACCGTCATCAACACAGACCCCAATAATAACATGAACCAGATTACCATTGCGTAAGTAGTTAAATTAAATGCTCTCCATATCTATGGTGCTATGTCTGGTAAATTGTCACTTTATATTGGAAGGTTAAAGGTTTCTCAGCACAGTTAAGTTAATGGTTATGAAAATTGAAATCCGGCATTATGGTTATGTGATTGCAACAGCGATTTTTAATATTGCAAAACGTAGTAACAGGCATAGTTTCCAAAGTAACTTGCGCCCATAACTAATAATAATCGTGCATAATAGGATATGATAGGATTTCATGTTTATCCCCGTGAATGGTAAAACCAAGGGAGTTAACACACAGGCAATCATCAATCACCTCGCGCCCATCGTCGGGTTACCGTAGCTATTGCAGTGTGTTGTGTATGATTGACATGTTCTTTCAATTTGGTAGAACCCAATAATCCGCTGGGTTCAGGCAATGTCTGTGAAGTGCCTTGCCAAAGGACACAATCGACTAGCTAGTGACCAGTTTCGCACCTGCAACCTTTTGATTGAAAGGCGACACACTTACCCTCCAGACTAACCGGCGGGACATGAAGTGCATCATTGTGTTAGTAGACAATTGACGCCCTAAAAAAATAACATAACAGATATTACTATATTCAAACGATAAAAACTTCTTGTTGAAACAGACACGACTATGACATGGAGACGGTATTCGAGGTGATAGCAAATGTGACGGACGGTAGCTCATACGAAGTCAGCATATTGAAAATAGCTATAAACGCAAGAGGATGCATTTATCCATCCATAACTATAGAAGATGAAGGCAAGGTAAGATAACCAAACATTTTTATCAAATTTAATTGAATCACCTTCTTTCATTCATTATAACGTATCTATTAATCCGACCGCTTGGTCTGGTGGTTTAGTGCGACACCTTCCAACCTAAAAGTTGCAGGTACGAAACTGGTCGCTAACTCGTCGGTTGTGTCGTTGGGCAAGGCACTTTACAGACATTGCCTGAACCCAGCCGATTAATGGGTTCTACCAAATTGAAGGTATGTGTGAGTCATACATACCACACTGCAATAGCTCCAGTATTTTTCAAAACTTGCTAGGCTAAAAAATGTAGTTTTGCTGTTTTTTTTTTTAAATACTGCAACAAAGGAACCAAACTTAAACAAGCTAAACTAACAAAATGCTGCATATTAGGTCATATATGAACTATACTTTGCACTAAAATAACCGAATATCTAATACAATATCTAATACTACATCAGAACTGGAAACCATATCGCACAAGAAATGCTGCAGAATTCCTGTGTTATAAATAACAACTGCTTACCAGTTTTACCACTTTACATGATGGACATAACTTTTCTCCAATCTCCTTCTTTTCCTTGTTAAGTTTCTCTTAAAATCCAACACCATCATTTTTACCAGCGTAAATTTTTCTGGAGCAATTCATAAAGTACCCTTTTGTACCTTACACATTTAAAATAACACTCAGATAAAGATTGAACCAAAGAAAATGTATAAATCAAGCAAACTGCTCTTATCAGCAACACCTCAAATTATTTGCAACAATTTTCCTGGAGTCAGATTTGAGTGGAACGCCATTAGATACGCAGGTAAGTAATAATGCTTTTGGACAGTCATTAGCTTAACATGTGAGTATAGTCGTTAAGCAGTCACATCTCGAATTAAACGATTTGTCTATCCAATTTGCACCCACCGTTTTTCTGCCACAAAGTCACTTTTTTATTGTTTACTTTCATATACTTCTTTTAAAACCTATTTTATTTCATGATTTGTAAATGGTTAGAATTTTAATAAAAATTGTTAAATCATAACCATCAGGTGGTCAACAATTTAAAAACACCACTATATCTCAGCCATGCAGTAAAACTTTTCCTCTTCCAGCCGACATGAAAACCCAAACCAATCGATTCCGGCTGAGCTCCATCGGTTCGGAAATACTAGTTCCCCCTCTTACTTTCCTCACCGGATTATATAAGATTTCTGTGAAAATCAACTTGCTTGACGAGGAGCACGACTTGCATGATGACGATTCAATTTACCTGCTTGTAGGCCCATCTCCTCTGGTGGCTAAAATCAGGCAAGCATTGACAAGAGTGGAAGTTTTATTTTTGCCTGTTTGATGACTTGACATTATTTTGTTAAAAAAAAAAAAAAAAGTTTATCGCCAGCAAGAGCGAAACTGGTCGCTGGCTAGTCGGTTGTGTCCTTGGGAAAGGCACTTTACTGACATTGCCTGAATTCAGCTAATTAATGGGTTTTACCAAATTGAAGGAACGTGTCTATCATATACAACACACTGCAATAGCTCCGGTAACCCGACGGTGGGTGCAAGGTGATCTGACGATCGCCAGTGTGTTAAGCCCCTTGGTTTTTCCATTCACAGGAATAAACATGAATATCCTATCCTAATATTTACTCAAATCACCCACAGAGGAGGGGGAATGCGTACGGTTGGGACAAAGCGAGTGGTCACATGGGACAGCTCGAGCGTGTCGTACGACCCGGACATTGTGGGCGAGGGAAGAAACAACTTGGACTTTACTTGGTTCTGTAAAAATTACACTGATGATCGGTAAGTTTTTGGAAAATTGTATCTAACAGCGAATTTAAATTAGGGGAGAGTTTATAAATATTGAAATTAAGTTGCTGATTACACTTGCGAGTTTTTTTATAATAAGAGTTTTATTTATAAATCAAACCAACCCTTTCCTCTAGCTCATTGTTTAAAAGAAAAACTTAGGTTTTTTTATTACTTATTTACGATTGGGGTGGCACAGTTTTCATTTCTCACTGGCAATTCAAAGATATAAAAACGTAAATATTAAAAAAAAACATAATGTGAAACCATTAAAAGCCGAATTTTCTCTTTTTCCAAGATTCCTACCACTCAGTGTAGGCAGCTGCATTCACGACATGAATCAAGTTTCGTTTACACATCCCGGTGTGTTCAGTTTAAACACAAGCCTCATGCACCTTTACGTGAAGTATGAGTTCCGAATCGTTGTGAGGAAAGGTCAACGAACCAACGAGTTCAAGCAGCAGATCATAGTAAAGGAAGGGGATCCACCTGATTTCCATATCAAGTAAATATAGAATCCTATAAAGTAAAAGTGGCATAACTGAGCTGGCTGACTTATTGACAGCTTTATCCCAATTTATTTCGGTTGATTATGTAAAAAATAAAAGTAGTGTCTCTTACATTTCATCTAAAATTGACCATGGGCACAAGTTATCTGGTAATACCTCGAATATATTTTATTAATGTATGAATTAAGGGGTGTTTGGATAAGATTTGATATCTTCAAAAGTATTGTAGGCGGAAGTTAAATTTGGCAATGACGTTTGTACAATGTATCAATGTGACAACTGTTTGGGAATGCAGAAAACATAACTAACTTTAACTGCAGCTGTGTTGACAACTGTAAGTTCAAGATGAACCCCACCCAAGCACTTTCTTTGCATGCTGTCTGTGCCAACTGCAAACAGCAACGTAATCCAACCTACAAGTGGAGGTTGTATGAAGTGGTTCCATCCACGAGGGCTGGGGTTTCAGCAGATAGTGGCGGAGAAGCAACATCAATACCCCCTATAACACAAGGTATGGATATGAATTCGGAATAAAATTTATTGCTGTTTGTGCAAAAACGTTTGTTGTAACATAGTTTGAGGCATCTTCATCATTGCACCATGAGGCTATTTTTGAGTCATTTTGACATACAGTACAAGTGGGTAGTTTTATGAAGTATAGAAGGAGTGAAGTGTGCTTTAAAGTTTGGGTGTAGATATCTTTCAACTGTATATACACCCTTTTGCAGCCACCATTTCTCCGATGACAGAATCCTCACAAGAACTTGGCTCCCTTATCGAAGTGGTATGCTATTTTTTGTATACTCTCCCCACCAAGTATCTGTTGTCCCTTAACTTGTTAGGGTAACAGTTCGATCACCACCCAGAAGCTCAATAGCTTTCTGGCGCCACCTTTCAGGCGAATTTAAAATGGTGGATAGTTGGTCGGTTGTGTTTTTGGCACGGCACTTGGCGGACATTGCCTAAAACCAGTGGATTGATGGGTTCTACCGAAATGGAGGGAACGTCTCAATCATACACAAATCGCTGCAATAGCCCTGCTAACCTGACAGTGGCTGTGAGGTAATATGACGATTACTTGTGTGAGAATGCTTCTTACATTATTGCCTAGTTATTTGACGAACGCCCACAGAATAATGACCCTTGCGTTTTCCAATTTTAAAAATAAACATGAATATCCTATTGTTTTCTTTTCGTAGCAGCTTGATTTAGTCTGGTTGATTCTATTGGGTCGTTCAAAATTGCTTTTATCAAATTTAAATAAGAGGATAGAATATATTCATGTTTATTCCTGTTAAGTTGAAAAACGCATGGGGTTTTAACACACTTGTTTGACAGATTAGTGTAGTGGTTTAGTGTGTCGCCTTTCAGCCAAAGGATTGTAGATTCGAAACTGGTCGCAAGGTAGTCGGGTTGTGTCCTTGGGCAAGGCACTTAACAAACATTTCCTAAACCCAGCAGATTAAGTTGTACCAAATTAAAGGGAACGTGTCTATCATACACAACAAACTGGAAGAGCTCCGGTAACCAGACAGTGGGCGCGAGGCGATCTGACGATTGCCTGTGTGTTAATACCCTTGGTTTTCCCACTCAAGGGGATAAACATAAAAATCCCATACCTATTTTTGTTTCTATAGGGACCTATACCTATACTTGTTTGTTTTAGTTGGACTGGGAGAACTCGACCACAACTGGGTCTGATACACCGATAGTTGTGCTGAATAAACACACATTGATCGGTGGCAAGCGGTTTATAATGCGAATGAATATCTCCATGGATGGTTTAGACGGGACAGTGAATAGTTACTCCGATTTTGTGTTCCGCACGAATCTGCCACCAAGAGATGGCATCTGTCAGACAGCAGATTCAATAGGTACGATTTCAATTTTAATATTTACAGTGTAGGAAATTGTGGCCGACTTATAAACGGACACAATGTGTTTTTATTTGACAGACTTACAAAGTAAGAAATTGTAAGTTCTTTTTATATAAACTATTGGTTCTGTACTAATTGCCAAAGTTTGCACTATTAAAATTTAAGTTATAGATATGCTTATGGTACTTTTACAATGTTAGAGTGAATTGGTTTGACTGGTTAGCTTATACGTGGCGCGTCGGACCAAAAGCTGGCAGATTGATGGATCAAAACTATTCACGACCTAGTCGGTTGTGTGTTTTGGCAAAGAATTTTTAGTTGGGCTAACAAAAATTGATGTAATCTGACCAATGTCCGTGTTATAAAACTTTCATTTTCCCATTCATTTGACTAAACAAGTCGATTTCATTGTAATTTATCCAGGAAATTGTGATTCTTTTATTCCGATGCCGAACCAGCATTTGCATGGAGTCCCGTACAAGAAGATTCTCTCCAACACAACCATCAGCAGATGCAGCGAATATTGCTGCCTCACCAGGTAGGTTCAGCATGCATAAGCTCGTGTAAGCGACTATTCGTCCGACGGGTTAGTCTGGTGGATTAGTGCGTGTTGCCTGAACCCAGCGGATTAATGGGTTCTACTAAATTGAAGGAACGTGTAAATCATAAACAACACACTGCAATAGCTCCGGTAACCCGACGAGGTAATCTGACGATTGCCTGTGTGTTATCCCCTTGGTTTTCACGGGGATAAACATGCATATCCTATCCTGTTCTAGTGGCGCCCACAAGGTATATGTCTTTTGGTGTGTTTTAACCCAGAGATGAACTTTGGTCAGGTTAATTGATTTATTGATTAAGTTTTACATAGATTTAGTTTAGTTCTTAAACTCGTATCTATATGATCTATTTTACAGTAGGGCCTTTGTACAAAAAGACCGCACAAAAAATACTTGAATTCCAAACTTTTTAGGACGCAAAAAATACGGTTAGCTTAATAAGGTTAATTTAAACAAAAACAATGTTATTTTTATTTAATCATTTCGGACATTGGACATTCTATAGGTATCGCAATTAAGTAACAAATACGTTGATGTTCGGTTGTGGTAGAGCGTCGGATGGCCAGAGGGAAGTACGCTATGGGGTTGAATTTGCAGCAACCTAATTCATTGTATCATTAAGTTATATGTACTTAGCGGCATTAGCTGCAACACAGTCGTTTAATAGGTTGAATACAAACTATAGCAATATATCATTCATATAACTATCGGTGTTAACGTACGTAGTTGCCCTCATGGATATACTAGTGTTTTATACATTATTACCAACGAACAGTGTGAAACAGAACTGTGCAGCGTGTGTAAACTGATCAGCCTGTTTTTTCTGTACTTTAAATACCATATGGTCATTTAAACCACATTTGCATTTGTCTTTACAAATCTCGAACTAAAACAACCTGAAATTGTTGACCGAATGGTTAAAGCGACTGATACGGAAACGATTTCTTTATGAAAACGGTCTCAGTGACCTTCCTAACATATGTTCAAAATCTTTTAAAAAATTAGAAAATAACCGCTTTATCCCGACTCGATGCGTATTTAGTGTTCTGACGACGTCTCTGTTATAACGTTTTTTTAAAAGCAAACGTAGGTCTCCTACCATGTCCTGACCAACATCCAAAATCTGCACTAAGAACCGCACATTATGTACGTTTAGCAATGTATTAGCAGACCAACATGTTGCCGCTGTTGGTCCTCGGAGTCAGGATTTTGTCCATGTTTTTACTGAGCATGTCAAGCATCGTTATACAAGAGTTGCGCACTTCGCGAACAATGATGCGCAAGAGATAGAACTCTTTCACGTCGAGCTCCTGCAGCGCGTACACGAAGTCCTGTATGCCCGTGTGCTTGGCGAACTTGCCGGCTATTTCTGCCCGTGCGAGGTAGTACATCGAAACTGCTTCCATGAATGCCTGGCTCTCAGACTCCACTCTACGGACGTCCTCTAGCACCTCGGCTTGAACTTCAACTCCAAAGTTGTTGCCGTCTTGCATTTCGGGAACCTAGTTTAAAGATATCCTAATTAAATGTCACAGTGATAAAATTAGACACCGCAATTAAAAAAAGGTATTAGTCAGCCTAATTTATGGGGTAGCAGTTATGCGTTTTTTAAACACGGTTTCAAGCAGTTAATTTTCAAATTACCCCGCGTCCACCGTCAAGTAAATAAGTTTGTACAGATTTAGTACAACCCATCAATCCACTGGTCCAAGAACATATAGGTACAACCGACTAGCTTTCCGTTGGTTTCTATTGACATATATTTAATTAAGCTGAACAGAACTAACCTGTAACTGCACCCAAGCTCGCACAGTGTTACAGCATTCCACCACCGACCGTAACTCTGGTTTCAAAACTTCTATCATTCGATTTATGTGCGGGTTCGACTCCAGTTCTGTTGTCACATCGTCATCACTGTCGAGGTCGTCGTCCCTGGACTTAGTTTTACGTTCCGCTCGTTTTAAAACGAGTTTCCTCGTCTTTTTCTGTCGTTTTTTTGGAGGCTCGCTCGAATCTTCGCCGTCTGAGTTCATTGGAGTATGGAATTCGTCTTCTTCGCTCTCGCTTTCCCTTTTTTCTTTGCTCTCTCGTTTTCGCCTGCGTTTTTCTTTATTTTCTTCCACGATCCGTTTGCACCCCTCCTGGATGAAACTACGGACTTTTGAGAGGGTACTTGGAGCAAAATCTTCTCCGGAGAGCATCTCGTGGAACCGGCGACATACCTCCGGAAGCTGCTTCTGAAAATTGCGGTTAGCTGCTTCTGTTAAACGAGAGTTGAAATCTTCCATATTTCCTTTCTTCACAGACTAAATACGTGATTGCAAATAAAACGTAATTGCAAATAAAAATGAAATCACAGTAATATATCGTAAGAAATAAATGCAAAATAGTATTGTATGACATATTTGTGTCCTGTCTGTAACTTTGATTGTAGTATTCATGACGCAACAATGGCAATTCTGATATAATATCAAATGAACTTTAAAGAAATACTCAAATGAACTTTTCGTATACGGAAATTGCTCCTACGTAATTGAAGGTAAAGATAAGGCTCTAACCCAGTGGTTCTTAAACTTGTTGGAGGTACCGAAGTTTTATGCGGGCATTCACCGAACCCTTCGTTAAAATTCAAAATATTTCTTTTAAAAAACTTGAACCTAAAGTGAACTATGCATCTGTTGCACATAAGATCTTATTATTCAAAGAAAGAAAACGAAAAGCTTCAACGCACCATAGAACACTTCTCAATAATATTTTTCGCTATCAAGGATTTTGCAATTGATTTAACAAAGTTAAATAAAGTGATTCGAAAATTCAAGCGATTGTGGTATAATATTTCAAAATGTTATTAAAACTGGCCAATGTAAACATTTAATTTTGCTTAGGTATTTCCCCTCAGTCGGATACGTTTTATTGCAAGAGAGAACGTTAACACATCAAAAATTACTTCCCTATACAAACCCAAAAGTCCCATACAAACAACTTCCCTATACAAACCCAAAAGTCCCATACAAACAACTTCCCTATACAAACCCAAGCATTTCCCATATCTGCAAAGCAAAGTGATTTCGTAATTAAAAATTTGCTTTGTGAAACTTGTTTATATACCATGACTCAAAGGGTTCATCACACCGAACCGATATAGAATTGATTTACCTTGCTAGAACATCGACTGTAAAGGCAGAACGTCAAACTATTTGATCTTAAATAAATCGTCGCTAAGGATCCCTATGGCGTTTTTTTTTCAATATTCATCATGGACATCCTATCTAAAAGCTATAAATAAAAAAGAAATCCTTTTTACAGGGAGTTCATGTGCTTATCCTTCTCTTACAACCTTGTGACGTCAGAATGTTGCCTGTTCGACCGCAACAAGGAGTCACGTGAGACGGAACTACGGTACGAAAGAGAAATCGACCATTATCAGCGCTTGTTCTACCGAGGCGGTGCGGTGGTGGACGAGGTATATTGAGGATGCTGTTTAATCACGTTGTTGCCTTAGCATTGCGCTAACACATTGATATTCCGTAGCAAGGTAACAACTTATTTTAGACCAACTTTTACTGGCGACGGTATAGCTTAATTATAGCGCGAAAACCAACTGTTTTGTTGTTCAGTGCATATTTCTAGAATGTACGCCATTTCAAAACTTCGAGATTTAGGTATGCTCCAATATAATTAGCTACTTACTGGTTAACTAACACGTACGGGAACATGCATTAATATTCCGATTAGCATGTCGTGTATTATAACACCAATCAAGCTTTACGTTTCTTTAACGTTGATGGTCAGATAAATACGTTTAGGTTTGTTTTTTCGCGATCAAAAGTTGAAACTTGTTTACATACCACGTTGATGTTATTTTCCAACTTAGTTCATTGTACACTCCCCTTTTTAAAAGGATGCAATGATAAAGCTAATCAAAATGCGTTTTCTCGTTCAAAGGTGGTCTTCACATGTAGCGAATGGAAAGATGAAGGTGAGCTGCTTACCTATCCGGAAGGTGGCGGCAAAGCGCCCAAAACGAGCCTTACATATAAGTTTACCACCGTGCCGCAGGGCAACCAGACGAAAGGACTCCTTCTGTATTTCGGAAATGTGCAGCGAACACCGGGTAAATAATACAAAAATGCACGGAAAGTATAAGTATGACGTAGGATATGAATCCAAACAAATTCATGTAATCGTCACATATGATGATCAAAATATGTTTGTTTATGTCTTTACGCCAGGTGAATAAAAACTGTATCAATAAACTGTATCCAATCATCATAACATTTGGGTTAAGTAGTCCAGTATTCTATTTGCATGGGATATACACTTTCCCGCTTATCCTTACTTATCTGGTACGATATTACACAAATAAGAAAGCTTGAAAGACTTCTTTTGTGAGTCCAGAAGTAGTAATTTGTATTCCTGTATCGTTTAAATCTGCTTTCCAGGAATATCAATGGCGCTGGGCGACCCGGCCAACAATTTCTCGGTGTCAGTTATCGCTCAAGTGTGTGATTCGTACGGGGAGTGTGCTCTGTCCAACATTATATATTTGCAGGTAAAGTGCTTCTGGAACGCACATGCATGCTCACCACTAGCGCGTTATGCCGTATCAGCTTTTTAGTATTTTAACGATCATTAGAACTTTTCAATGATAGTGAAAACATTTTAATGATAGTAAGAAAAGTTTTTGTGTAAATACAAGACCCAGCCAATAATTAAAGTTCCGTGAATGTTGGTCGAACGTTATCAAACAATGTTACGCTCCTTGTTTGGAAATCTTTCTTTGCGTTAGAGGGAGAACGTTTTTCTGTGCTTCGCCGAATTAATTTTGAAGCTTTTTCACTCATATTGTATTAATGAATCATTATAATTGCCAACAAAGAAAAATAGAAGTCTAAAACCAACTATTTTTTGTTAATTACTTTAAACGTTGAATCAAATTATAAATGTTAAACTGTTAAGTTGCCGGTTACAACAAACGTTTTAGAAATAGGTCCGATAGAGCAATAGCTGTAAAAAGGCTTAAGGATTTAAACAGTTTAAACTTTGGGGAATGTATGTCTAATTGTCTGCATGCCCAATGTGAAGAATTATCCCGCTGATTATACGTTTCTTTTTTCAAATATTTTTGTTTCGTTTGTTCTTATCTACCCTAAAGATTAAAATTTGTCCCCGAATTTTGATTGTGACAGACATGTAATTTCGCCAGGACATTTTACAGAAGTTAAGTTAAATATAAACAAAATTTCGATGAAAGCCACGGGAATTCCCTGGAGAAAAAAAAATCGGATTTTACGGTCGGTTTATCTTCTTTAACATACCAGAGACTTTTAAAACAAGCCGGCATGACAATTAAAGGATCAAAACATACACTTAAGTTGGTTTTGCTCGAGGGAAATTCCCTAGAACACCGCGCAAAACAATGATTATCGCAATTTCGCAGCCCATGCGAATAAGCGTTCTTTTATCGTTTAAGGAAGATTGCCTTTATCGTACTGGGTCTTCGTTTTGGAAAGTAAGCCCAAATATAGAGGTAACACTCTTTAGAAGATTAGTTGATGTCTTAATGAGTACAAACGACTGTTCAATATATAATGCCCCATTGCGTCTTTGCAATAATGGCCCTTTATTATTTTTGGTTGGATGAAAGACACGTTTCTAATTGAATTTAAACTATTATTTGAATAATTTAAAAAAACGGAAAATCCGTCCAAAGACAGATGTAAAATATCAATTGTTTTATTGGTTGAAAATCTCGACTATATTTGTTTTTATTTCTTTGTTGTTTATTTTATTCAGATTGCGCCACCGAACTCGCAGAATATGGGATCCACGTTGTCTGGCATAACCAGTGGGAACGGAAGCAAACTCGCCATATTATCCGACACTGGGAACAGCAAGGCGGCAGCTCAACTTGTACAATCCATATGTAAGAATGGTTATATTTATAATAATCTATTCCATGACTGTGTTTTAGTCTGCATTTTATTTTACCCACGGAAGTGAACCCTCAGGATTGGATAGGATATTCATGTTTATCCCCGTGAATGGGAAAACAAAGGGGGTTAACACACGAGCAATCGTCAGATCACCTCGCGCCCATCGTCGGGTTACCGGAGCTATTGCAGTGTGTTGTATATGATAGACACGTTCCTTTAATTTGGTAGAACTTATAAATCCGCTGGGTTCAGGCCATGTCCGTAAAGTACATTGCCTAAGGACACAACCGACTAGCTAACGACCATTTACGCACCTGCAACCTTTTGATTGAAAGGTGACGCACTTAACCGCCAGACTAACCGGCCGGACAATTGAACCAAAACTTTTAATTCTTTGGATCAAATCCTACGCTTTAGTACCATCAGGCCATGCTTAAAAAAACTGTTACGTGGAGGTTACATTATAGTTAATTTTTTATGTTTGGTCATTTGCGTTAAGTAGATACATTATTACTGATGTACAGAAAAATTTGTCAAACATGATTGCCTGACCCACGGCGATGCAATTTTTGTAAATTATTAAGGTCCTGAAAATTGGCGCAGAAACGTAAACGTAAACCCTTAACCCTAAACACCCAACATCATCTGTATATTAGCCTCATCCAATCTGCATGCATAGCTTGAATTGTAAATATATCCTACAAATATGCAAATTACAAGCATTTCCCAGCTTCCCTTATCAACATTGACGATGATGTCAGCGAAGCTATCTTCGGTAACCAGACCACCGTTGCCTGGGTAACCACTGTTGCGCCGACCACTGTTGCTATGACGACCATCGCTTACGGAAACGGAAGTAGGAATGGGAGTACTGGAGGAATATCTAAGCAAGAGAAAAGAAATGTAAGAAAACTATTTACAGTAAACAAATAAAAAAATAATTTTATTTGGCAAAAAAAGGCAATTTAAATTTCGTTTTCTTACCTGATGATTAAAAAAGGGAGAAAGCGCTATATTTTTTTGGTAAAAAAATAAATAACGTTGAGTTTTTTGATATGCATTTTTTTGGAAACTTTTCAGCTTCGGTCTGATGTTGTGAATGCGCTCTCTACTGCATCGAGTGGAATTACATCTCTCGATAATCTGCAACAAATGACGAGTGCGATGTCGTCGATCACGCAACGAACGGACGAAATTGATCCCATTGCACAGGTAATGCTGTTGTCCCAATGCTGAGTTGTGGTCCGTACTTGTGGGGAAGTGCGGCGTTCGCAAAGTGAGTGGGTGGTTTCTTTCTGAAGAAATTACGAATGTTGCTTCGGCCCAGTAGAATTATATCATTAAAATTGAAGTTTTAAGATTACCAAGGTAAGCAGATTAAAATATCCGCCACAACCCAGCTATAAGTACATGATTCTTAAGTATTACAGTCATCTAGAAAATGTTAGAAAATAAAATCCTTTGTTTTGCAGCAACGTGCAAGCAACACAGTCCGACAAATGGCCGGAAGTCTCACTGCGTTTTCTGAAGATTCGACGAAAGAGGACGTGACGTCAGCTGCTTCAAACATCGTGGGATCTTTAGGAAGTGTTGCCAAGGTTTTTATAAATAAAGATATACAAATAAATTATGTTATTCTGGCAAGGGAGAGGATGATGCAAACGAAGGGCATTGTAAAACTGGAAATTGTCAAATTATCTCATGGCCATAGTCGGGTAACTCGAACTATTGCAGTGTGTTGTATATGCATGGGTTCATTAATACACAATACATAGTTTTTAATTAGTCCGCTCATCCACTTAGTTCAAGCAAAACCCACTATTTTTAGCCACTAATCTACTAGGTTTTAGCAACAAGTTTCCACGACAGGATAATATCCCCGTGAATGGAAAAACCAAGGGGATTAACACACGGGCAATCGTCAAATCACCTCGCGCCCACAGTCGGGTTAGCGGAGCTATTGCAGTGTGTTGTGTATAAGATAGACACGTTCCTTCAATTTGGTAGAACCCAATAATCCGCTGGGTTCAGGCAATGTCCGTTAATTGCCTTTCCCAAGGACACAACCGACTAGTAAGCGACCAGTTTCGAACCTGCAACCTTTCGGTTGAAAGGCGTTGTACCAAACCACCAGACGAACCGGTCGGACAACTGCCTTTCAGGTTACGGTCTTCTTTGTCTGGAACTGTATAAACTAACCAGCCATACAACAAGTTAGAATTTTGACTTCCAGGCGTCAGAGACCGACATGAGTGAGCTGCAGAACCAGATGATGCAGAGTTCTGAGGTGGATTATGCAACTCTGGATCGAGAAGACTTTTCCCCAGAGGAGCACAAGTATTACAACCGAATGAAGCTGAAGCAGGAGAAGAGAAGAGTTAGAAGGAGTGCTCTCGGTGTAAGTTTTACTTATCTTACATTAATATGGGCGGGAACCAGGAATTTAGGCCACAGAAGGTCCATTACTCCATATATTTACTAATCTTGGTCAATATATTGTCATTTGGTGGACATTGCATGTCGGTGCGTCGTAATACCAAACTGACGATGCTAGTCACATAATTTTCATATTTTAGTGTGATTGTTATGCGTTTTTATCGAGGATCAAACAAATCTTTAATCACATTACTGTATAATAAGATTGGTTATTGAAGTTGTGTAGTTTACTAAAGTTCTGGAAGATAACTGCGACATAGGTAAAGCCACCCGGACTTATATTAACATAGATCTATGCAATAAATTTATTAAAATCCTGTCATATCTTTCAATAACAAGGAACTGATAAAATTTTTGAAGAAATTTATGTACAAAATTGCCTCCACAGTCCCAAGATGTGGTTGAAAATGCCGTTGAGGCGATTTCGAGCACCGCTAATGCTTTGCTGGGGAAGCAGATGGAAGGGGAAAGACCCGTTGACGTTAGCAGCGATCAACTAGAAATGAAGGTGGAATAAGATTTAATAAAACTTTGATATACATTGAAAATTATACACCAAATGACAATATCTTTTGTCAATATTGATATCATTAGATAAATGCCAATAACAGAATTGCATTCAGTTAAGTCATTACAGTAAATGGAAGAAAACTAAAAGGAGGAAAAGCGGGACCCTCTATTTAGTGTTGCCCCATTAATTTTCCCTCCTTTTAGTGTTGCCCCATTAAATAGTTTACTGTTTAGTTATATTTTGGCATCTTAACCCATGTTATTAGTTTATGAAACTTTTATTTTGCTTTAAGCTTGAAAAAACCTCTCCGTCGTCATTGAAAGACAAAAAGCTTACCACTGGAAGTGGTTCGTCGTTAAGACTACCGGACGCTACATCACTTCTCGGTAAAAATGCGACTAACATGACCGAACCAGTGGACATGCAGGTATGTTAGGAAGTAGTTAACCTGATTGATGTTGTTGGGTTATCTAATTGGTAAATTTATATATTTTAAGACTTAAGTATCAAGTCGGTTATAAACAAGTATAATGCATTACTATTCCTTGGGGGTGGGTCTTGTGACAATTTCCCTCTTGTCATGGGTTGGGTTTCTTATCCCAAATCTATGACTTGATGTAATTGCATATTCCAGGTCACAGCATTCACTGACAACCCATTTGGGTTTGGAGACGACGCAGCTTTTATTAACTCTCCAGTAACTATGCTTAAGATCGGTGGAATGGTTTCGAATGCGGGCACAAATTCATCAAGTTACAGTGAGTTTGACTGTAACAATTTTACTGTTCTACAATTTATTGTTCTCATATTGAAACGTCCATGTTCATTGAATTATAATAAAATTGTATCATCTATGCATTAAGTTATTAATTATTCTTTGCACACTTGATTCCTCTTGCACATTTGATAAGTTAAACAAACTGTACACAATAATCAAATTTTATTCGGAGACATGAAACAAAGCTAAGTTTTACTGATCTTTATTTAGACGACAAATCCGCTGGTGTTGGAGTTTCAATTCCAAGTAAATTTGACCCTTCCACGGACATGATCACTGTGGTGCGATCCATCAATGACACTGGTCTATCCATCAGCAAGTTCGAGGTTATATCAGAAAACAACGCGATTCTCATTCTATTAGAACCGAATGACAGGAGGTAAAATTGTGTGGCAGCAAAAAACTAACTATGCTATGGACACAGGGTATTCATGGACACAGGGTATTCATGGACACAGGGTATTCATGGACACAGGGTATTCATGGACACATGGTATTCATGGACACAGGGTATTCATGGAACCAGGGTATTCATGGACACAGGGTGTTCATGGACACAGGGAATTCATGGACACATGGTATTCATGGACACAGGGTATTCATGGACACAGGGTATTCATGGACACAGGGTGTTCATGGACACAGGGAATTCATGGACACAGGGTATTCATGGACACAGGGTATTCATGTACACAGGGAATTCATGGACTCAGGGAATTCATGGACACAGGGTATTCATGGACACAGGGTATTCATGGACACAGGGTATTCATGGACACAGGGTATTCACGGAACCAGGGTATTCATGGACACAGGGTATTCATGGACACATGGTATTCATGGACACAGGGTATTCATGGACACATGGTATTCATGGACACAGGGTATTCATGGACACAGGGTATTCATGGACACAGGGTATTCATGGACACAGGGTATTCATGGACACAGGGTATTCATGGACACAGGGTATTCATGGAACCAGGGTATTCATGGACACAGGGTATTCATGTACACAGGGAATTCATGGACACAGGGAATTCATGGACACAGGGTATTCATGGACACAGGGTATTCATGGACACAGGGTATTCATGGACACAGGGTATTCATGGAACCAGGGTATTCATGGACACAGGGTATTCATGGACACATGGTATTCATGGACACAGGGTATTCATGGACACATGGTATTCATGGACACAGGGTATTCATGGACACAGGGTGTTCATGGACACAGGGTATTCATGGACACAGGGAATTCATGGACACAGGGTATTAGTGGACACATGGTATTTATGGACACAGGGTATTCATGGACACAGGGTATTCATGGACACATGGTATTCATGGACACAGGGTATTCATGGACACAGGGTATTCATGGGCACATGGTATTCATGGACACAGGGTATTCATGGACACATGGTATTCATGGACACAGGGTATTCACGGACACAGGGTATTCATGGACACAGGGTATTCATGGAACCAGGGTATTCATGGACACAGGGTATTCATGGACGCAGGGTATGCATGGACACATGGTATTCATGGACACAGGGTATTCATGGAACCAGGGTATTCATGGACACAGGGTATTCATGGACACAGGGTATTCATGGAACCAGGGTATTCATGGACACAGGGTATTCATGGACACAGGGTATTCATGGACACAGGGTATTCATGGAACCAGGGTATTCATGGACACAGGGTATTCACGGACACAGGGTATTCACGGACACAGGGTATTCATGGACACAGGGTATTCATGGAACCAGGGTATTCATGGACACATGGTATTCATGGACACAGGGTATTCATGGACATAGGGTATTCATGGACACATGGTATTCATGGACACTTGGTATTCATGGACACAGGGTATTCATGGACACGGGACAGAAAAGTAAAAGTAATTATTGAAGAATCTGTTCTTGTATTCAGAGCTAAATTTGATGTGTACATCCGGCTCGGTTCGAAACCAACCGAGAAGATCTTTGATCACAAGTTCCAACTACCGAAGAAGATTTGGGAAGTGGATGGTGAGGAGGACTTGTTTAAGATCTTCATCAAAGAAATGGATGTGGGAGGAAACGGTGTCTTCTATATCGGAATTAGGGACCATTGTAAGATATTTTTACCCGCATTAGGCTCAACATGCACACACTTCTGTGCTGGTTGAACAATTTGTTTTAGTATAGTTTATTGTACACTGCAGCGTTATGTTTTAAGAAACAAACGCCTGTAAATATAAGTGTGGATGTCCACACTTGAGGCTTGCAGCACTTTTAAACATATCATCAGATGTAATTGCTGTTAAGTTGCTTACCAATTATCACCTGTTAAAGTAAAGCTCAAACATACCTTGTTTTTACTAAGAAACTCAACACTTAAATCAATGAGCTAACATTGCTAAGAAACTGAGAATATGTTTATTAGTAGGCTTAGTTGGTTAGTTTAGTTCATTTTCCCCACAGCAAACTATTTTTATGTAAAATTAACTTTTTAAGTTCACTAAAATCTGATAATCGCAATTCTCCTGTATTTATCTGTATTACACATAGACTTTCCCAAAGTAAGTATTGCTCACCCACATCCTAGTGAACATTACCTCGACTGCGAGTAGCCGGGTGAGACGACGAAGGTCAATTGAGTTGATCAACTCCACAACCTACCACATCCTTATTGCCACTCCTGGCTGCAGAAGATTTGATGAAAAGATCAAAGCCTGGACTGGTGATGGGTGTTGGGTAAGTTTAAACACTCAGCAAGCAATATTAGCAGTTGCATTGCTGCATATACCACCAGCATTAACATTTCCGATCATTAGTAGGACTGCCGTAGAACCCATTCTGTCCCTCTGTGTATCTTTCCGCATATTTACCCCCAAACCGCTTGAGGGCGCGGTGCGTGACGCGTGGCCGTGCCACAGTCGCTCTCATGACTAGCGTCTCCGTGTCCGTTACGACTAAGGTCATGTCCGGCCCGATCCGGATTCCGTTATGATTCTTGGCCTAAGCTTCGAAGTCCCGTAATTTGGTTAGAATCGGAATACGGAGACTAATATGTCTTTGGGAAATGGGGTAGTCAGCCCCACAACCCGCACCCAGAATTTTCTCGTCCAGCTCTTAAGCTGCTGGGAAGGAATAAAAGTTAGCCATTTACCTCACGAAGAACTTGATCCCCAGGGGTCGCCACGAGGAGGCAGGCTTAAACATTGCTTTGTCTACAAACAAAGTGCGCCTGCCGTTACCCGCGCTTGGTTGAATTTCTTCACTTTGACATTCAGAGCACTGGGCAGAAATCACATTGCGTCAACACCGGCTGACGGCCATCGCAAAGCTTTGTTTTAATTAAACAGTAGGATTTCCCCGCATCGACCTTTTTAACAGTAAATCATCAACCTTTTTAACAGTAATATATGTACTGAAATGGAAGTTTATTTGCTCCCTAAAGAAAAAGCAAACTACATTAGATAATCAGCTGCCCATGATTGGGTTGCTCCCGCCATTTCAGTAGAGGGATTATTTGTCAACAAAAATCTATGCATCAGCGACTTATTGTCACCAGGTGATCAGAAACCACTTTGTTCACCAATATCTATTCTTGAAGCTATTTTCCAGAGACACTGCCGCAACAAATAATATTTAGTCAAACGGCTATGCGTTGAAATGATTAGGGTAATTGTTGATATAAATTATGCCATTTAAAATGGTCTAGTAACGAGTACATTATGGGTTCATACTCGGCCTGTATGGACAAAAAAGAAAAAATGTTTGGTGCAGATATTGATCCCGAAACCTATTTTCTATGGTAACTATGCTCACACCTCTACACTATAAGGCCAAACTAAATATGTTGTCACTTTAAGGTTGACGAGCGCAGCACGCCGGAAGTGACCGAATGTGTCTGCACCAAGCTGAGTCCAACATCGATTTTCAGCGCCGAGTTCTTCGTTCCACTGAACACTATCGATTTTGCCACCGTGTGGGCGAAAGTTAACATAGCCGATAACCCAGCGGTGTTCTCAACTGTGATCGCGCTGGTTTGTCTCTACATTCTAATGCTTATATGGGCGAGAAGAATGGATATAAGCGACGCAAGAAAGGTATGTTTTGGCTATTTTACACTGTTTATGACTATGCAAAGTTATCCTTCAAACAGTCCATATTTACCACTGTTGTAGCACAAAGTGGTAATGACATGACATTAAAATATAGCAAAGAAAATAATATACACCTTGTGGCTTTAAAAATTTCATTAACCACAGAAGTCCATATACTGCTCCTCTGTTACCTGCAGAACACCACACATTAGTTTCCTTGGTATTCACTTGTATAGAAATTAAAAATAATAGAAAATGGCCATGTATCACTAACTCCATTTTGTGGTTCAAAAAATGCATTTTATTATGTATTATTTACCTAGCCATAAGTCAGTGTGTTAATCAGAGACTGAAAAGTGGTGTTTTTGTGTTATCTTTTAAAAAATTTTAACTTACAGTGGAGTTTGAAATCTACTGTGGACAACCGGAAAGAGGATCGATATCTCTACCAAGTAACAGTGTTCACCGGGCACAGCCGAAACGCTGCAACCCAATCTCAAGTATCTTGCATCGTGTTTGGAGAGAATGGTAAAAGCAAGGTCAGAGTGCTTGCAACCCACGAAAAACAGGTCAGTGCTCTTCTAAGTAAATTAATCTTTTTTATAATTTTTATAGAAATGTGCAAAAATAAATGACAAGGAAATAGTATTTAAAAAGGTAATCATGTGTTATTTTATATCCAACATTCTCAAAGATTTAAGCATGATTACATTTTTTCTGATACCCTTTAGACATTGTTATGTACTGATTTATGGCATTGTGCCACTGAGGACAATGCAGGGGTGGCCACTTGTTATTGCAAAGGGCATTATCACTTCGACAATCATCAGATTACCTACAACTATTGAAGTGTGTTGTGTTTGATGAAAACCATCTTTAAGTTTTAGCACAACCCATTAATCATTAGGTCCAGACGATTTCCTTTAAGTGCCTTACCCAAGAGCACAACGGACTACCAAACAGTCTAAAAGGTGATGAAAGGGCAAAACCATCTAAGCTGTTTGCCAAAAGAAACTGCTATAGTCCTGGATAGCAGCCTATGGACACAGGCTGTACACCTTTTTTGACCATAGACTTAGTTTTAACAATTGTCAATTAATCAACCCCGGGTCTAAACATAAGTATGTTGTATGAGGAATAATTTCATATTGCAGTATCCTTACACACGGAGCAGTGTGGTCCATTACCTTCTACGAGAGCCCAAGTGTCTTGGCCCTTTGACCCATCTCCATATTTGGCACGACAACAAGGGTAAAGGGGAGAACCGAAGTTGGTACCTCGACCAAGTTGTCGTGCAAGATGTGAGAACCGGACAACGGTGAGTTTAGTTTGTATATTTTAGTTAAATTCAGTTATTTTGCATTTTTGGTGTAGAAATACCAGAGCTATTGCAGTGGGTTGTTTATGATTATGACTGTTCTTCAATTTTTGTAAAAACCACTAATCCACAACAATAAACTATCAATAAGAAGGTGGAACTTTACATTGGTAACCACTGTGTAGCTATGTTTTACAATTTTTTCAGATAATGCTTTTAATATATCTTCACCTTAACAAAGAGATTCAAAATGCATTGTTAAGCAGGGACACTTTGTTTGTAACTGCAACCATATTCACCAGCTCCAATTTTTCACTTTAAAAGCTTGTTGTTACTTGAAGGTTCTTTTTCATCTGCGACCAGTGGTTGGCTGTTGACCACGATGATGGGAAAGTGGACCGAGTGTTGCCAGTTGCCACCCCTGAAAACATGTCTACCTTCCATCGACTATTTGTCTCCACTACCACACAGAAGTTCACTGAAGACCACTTGTGGATATCGGTAATGTTCGGGATACTTTAAAATCAGCAAAATATCAAACTTAAATTTAAATTTGTGCATTTTTCTGTTTGCTGCTGTTTCTCAGTGGTTTAGTACAGCAGTAAGAAACAGGTTATAGATAATAACTCCATCATCCATTCTTGTAATTGATCCAATTTAAATATGTTGCCTTGGTTAAATGAATTAAATTTATCATTTAAATTTGCAAAACTGCGAATAGCAAGCAGCAAAAGTATTATAGCACAATTTCAAAGAAGTATATAAATAATAATGTACACAGTAAGCCTGTGATAGGTAGTTCCTTAGTGTTCCAGTGACGGAAAAACAACTTGATCAGCGGTGATATTACCCGTTACAGTTATTCTACCGCCCCACCAAATCTAACTTCACACGGATGCAACGATTATCGTGCTGCGCTGCGTTGCTCTTCATGACCATGATCGCCAACGCCATGTTTTTTGAACGAGGTTCCAGCTCAGCAAAAACGGGGACCACTACCTTGAGAGTTGGACCTTTCACGTGAGTTTGTTTGTCATTACATGTTGTTTATTTGATAGTTTTACCATTTTTTGGGATACTTTTTTGCACTGTGACATCTTTTGATCTGCTCGTTTTTACTCATAGGATAGGAATAGGGTATTCATGTTTATTCTCGTAAGTAGAAAAACCAAGTGGGTTAACACACGGGCAATCGTCTGATCAGCTAACTTCCCCCATCGGGTTACCGGAGCTATTGCATTGTGGTGTGTATGATTCACACGTTTCTTTAATTTAGTAGAACCCATTAATTCACCTAGTTCAGGCAATGTCCGTTAAGTGCCTTGCCCAAGGACACAACCGAGTAGCTAGCGACCAGTTTTGTACCTGCAACCCTTCGCCTGAAAGTAGATGCACTGACCACCAAACTAATCTGTTGGATGACTCATCACCTACAAACATCATCTTTTTTTAATTAATTTTTTTCTGGAATCATTTTTTCTTAGAGATTTAATGTCATTTAAAGTATTTTAAATTATTTGCAGTATTTCCCCTCTGCAAATATGGATGAGCTTCTGCAGCACACTACTCGTGGTACCCGTCACGACACTAATAATGATCTTGTTCAAGAAGTCCAAGACTAAAGAACAAGCTAGAATTGATAAGTTAGAAAAAGAAGCACTGAGAACACAAGTTAGCAAATTTAACAGCAAAGGTTAGAACAAAAATACAGTTATACTTATTACACAAAACTATGTATCCTTTATTTGTTATTTAAATATACTAGTATTGTCACAATATTGTTGTATTATGCTAGTACAGCTTGGTATTTATCTGCCCTATGTCTCCGGAAACTCTTGTAAAATTTTTGTATGAGTAAGTGTATTGCCGAAGTTTCCATTTAAGTAGCTTCCAACTGTTTTCACTTAAAACCATTTTTGCTTAACATTCTTACACACTAATATTAAGCTAAGCAGGCAATCTATCTATCAAATGACATCAAAGATTTTTTCACGCTGAGAATCAAATTTATCTCAAATTTTAATTTGTTATTAAAAAAAATTCTGAAGAAATTTTAAAGAAAATTTATGAAAAAATTTAAAAGAAAATTTATGAAAAAATTTAAAAGAAAATTTATGAAAAAATTTAAAAGAAAATTTATGAAAAAATTTAAAAGAAAATTTATAAAAAAATTACAACCTGATTTATCTTCAGTAAAAGCCCACAGCAATGCAGCATCGCTGCCCGAGCCTTCCGATTTGGTTGGATTTGATGCGGTGTACCAGATAAATGAAGACGGGACGATTAACGCCAAGCCAAACATTGCTGGCCGCGATCGCTCCACACCATCACAGTGGCCCCATCATTGTGTGTACATCGCATGGGCCCTGACATCAATTGCCGTACTGCTGTCTGGATTCTTCTCCATTATGTACAGGTAATTTCCCATCAGTTTTATATCCGTATCCAAGATTTAAAGCTATTTCGACGCATTTAGTTTCGAGTGGGGGAGAGACAAAGCAAACAGGTGGCTCAGTAATATGATGCTCTCGTTCTGGCAATCTGTTTTCATTGTTCAACCTATTAAGGTAAAGTTTTGTTTAAATTTATATATCAGAATGTAATTTGGCTTCTGATGTCCAAATTTCTGGTGATAAAACTAACAAGTAGACGTTTAGCACATCTACCCTGACTGTATATTATAGCTGATGTTTATCTCTCAGGGATGGGAAAACACAGAGAGTGTTAGCGTAAAAAAACATTTGTTAAAGTGCACTGTGTTTTGCCAGTATGGACCAGAAATCAATTAAGCATGTATTCAGTTGAGAAAAGGCTGTTAGGTGAAGTATTTTTCTTTTATTTAGAACAAATGCTGAACAATTATGTGGCCCATTTGCCTTGAAATTAAGATTATGTTGCAGGTGATCGTTCTATCAATGTTTGTTGCTGCTGTGCTTAAGAAACCTGACCAACAAGCTCTTGATTCCGTGGAAGCACGGGAAGTCAAGGAAGCCGATAGAAACTTCATTAACTTGTGTGCCAACGACATCGGTATGGAGTTGTTTTTAGTGGAAACAGTGTTTGAAATCCTTGTACATCACTTGCATGGACAATGGCCTTGAAATTTTGTGTTGCACAAACAAAAATTAAATATTAAAATAAAGATCTTGGATGGAAAATTAAATCGAATGATTTAAAATTCTGATAATATGGCTAAATTTTGTGAGAATATGAGTAAATGACTGTCACATTTCCTTAGCATATACATGTTTATCCTCGTGAATGGGAAAACCAAGGAGGTTAACACACAGTCAATCGTCAGATCCCCTCGCGCTCACCAACGAGTTACCTGAGATATTTCGGTTTTTGTATATGACAGACACGTTCCTTTAATTCGGTCGAACCCATTAATCCGCTGGGTTCAGGCAATGTCCGTTAAGCTAAGGACACAACCGACTAGCTATCGACCAGTTTCGCACCGCAAGCAACCTTTCGATTGAAAGGCGATGCACTTAACCGTCAGACTAACCGGCCGGACTGAATAGTGGCCAATCGATTTATGGCGATCATGTATAGGTGAGTGATCTGTTCATCTCTTTTAGAATCGGAGCTGCAGGAGAAGGAGGAGGTCGCTCCTCCCAAACCTCCCAGTAAGAAGAAGTTGCGACGAGCGAGGAAACTTCGGGAAAAGGAGAAGGCGATGTCGCAGATTATATGGGAGGTTGGGACTACGTTTTACAGCACAGTCTCCTTTAATTTCCTTTGATTTCCAATTACAACGTTTTTGATTTCGAATTACAACGTTTTACATTCTCCTTTAAGCTGACATGAATATTGCAAGTTGAGCTTAAATTACCAGTTAAGGATGATTGACTACAGTGTGAATACTAGTTGGGTTGCCATTTTTCTTGTCATTACAAAACATTAAAATAAAAACTTTACTTTTTTAAATATATCCAGCACAGGATAATACCAGTTTAAGTGGACAGACCAACTTAAATGAGTTATAAGATGAATTTAAATAAAGATGAATTTAAAACTACTGAGATGTAAAGAATTACATTCTTCTTTAATTTCCTTTGATTTCGAATTACAAAAAAAACTTGGTAGAAAGTAAATAAGTTTGTGTACATGCTGGCTGATGTTGTAATTCGCTTTTCTTATACATTTATTACCATATGTTATTATAATGCGCTTCATATTTATACATGTAGCCTTGGCAGCATATAAACTTTAAAGTAGCCTTAGTTATAATATACTGAATGGCTAAAAATGACTGCAAGCAGTATAAGTTCCAATAACCATTGTCTAATTATATTTTGCAAGGTATGGGTTGAGAATATAACATTTGCTAAGCTGCTAATACCTCGTTTTTTCCCTACCTCTGTATTGCCAAGCAGTCTCAGGGAAATGCTGATTTAAAACCGACAGTCAACCTTCTAAAATATTGGGGAAATCTATCCATTTTTACTTGGAAAATCCTTAATTACCCACCATGAGAAGGGTTACTACTTATTGTTTTTGGTGATGCATAGAAACCAACTGTTGGCTTAATGTTATCAAAAGTGCAATGCAATTAAACGGCTCTGTCAGAAAACTTAACACATTTAAATATGTTTGCATTAGGTCATCACCTATTTTTTCTACATCATGATACTCCTATTCCTTTGCCATGGCAACCGAGACACCAAGGGACATAGAATCAACTCCCATATCAAAAGAACATTCACTACTCCTACATATGGACTTAAAACTGTAAGTTAAAGGGTGAAATAACTTACAGGATAAATTACATGGCTAGGAAGTTAATTTTACTGAGCTATTTGTTATACTCTCAGTTGTTTCTGACCCAGCACAATATTTTTATAATAAGATAATATACATATATATATTTAGGATACCATGAGTCCAAGGTCAGATTACTTTGCATCGCAGTGTATACAAATTCCTGTCAATCCATGAAATCACTGTGGTCAAATAATATCCGTTATCACGTCTGTTAAGTGACTTGCACAAAGAAAGTTAAACTATTAGTAAAGGTAAAAAGAGAAGAACAGATGCTCTTTTATCTTTGTTTTTTTCACCCAGGTATCCTCAGTCGAGTATTTCTACCGATTTGTGAACAAGATTCTTTTGCCCAATCTCTACCCTGACCACTGGTACAATGGAGATAGGAAATCTTGGCGAGATCGAAGCTTTCTAACTGATGACCAATCCTACAGAGTTGGACCTGCGAGGCTCCGACAGATTCGTGTCAACGAACGTATGATCGATTTGTTATATGTTAAAACTTTGCTACTTTTGAAGTGTCTATTCCTTTACTTGTGAATTCTAGTAAGTCTCAACATTTTTGTAAACCAATTTTCTAGAAAAATCCTTTTTTCTACTTATTAATGTGCATTCAAATTATAGTTTGTTCACTTATTTCATACCCCAGACAAAAAATCCGTTTTTCTGCTTATTAATGTGCATTGAAATTATATCTTTTCACTTATTTCATACTCCAGACAAAAAATCCATTTTCTGCTTATTAATGTGCATTCAAATTATATCTTTTCACTTATTTCATACCACAGACGACTGTCCAATGGTGGCGGCAGGCCAGAGGCGATGTCGGGGTCATTTTCAATTCTTCGATGAAGAAAGCCGGGATTTCCTGCCAGGGTGGCGACCTATTTCCAACATCACATCACCCACGGATGATAACGATGACTCTGAATTGACTGACATGGCATGGACACATCAGAACTGGAAGGAGTTAAGAGGGGTCCCTTTTGTTGGGTCTCTGGCTGTATACCCGGGTGGGGGCTATTCAGCTGAGTTAGGTGTCAATTTAGAGGTAGATATAATTAATAATATCATGATTAAATATTTTGAATTAATATGTTGATATAGAAATAGAATACTCTGGTTTTGTTTGATTAAATGGAAAGATTAATTTATGTTCAATGAGATTATTTGAACAGACAGAAAGGCAACTTATTGCATTCTGAACTGGATTTGAAAACTTACCTTGTTCTTCAGACTGGCAAATTAGTGATGGACAACTTATATAAAGCGGCTTGGATAGACGAAAAGACTCGAGCAGTGTTCGCCGAGTTCACAATCTACAACCCCAACGTTAACTTATTCACCACCATCTTCTTGGTCACCGAGTTCCCACCTGTGGGTTCTGCTATCACAATGGAGTCCATTATGACGTTTCGACTCTACCAGTATCTTGGAGCGTATGGTACACTAATGGTCATTGCTCAGGTAAAATACATTGTTAAGGAGGAAGTCAATATAGTACTAACTGATCAAATCTTAATCTTTAATAAATCATATAGTTTAAATTAAATTAATTTAAATACTCTGTATATGACAGGCTTCTTTTACCAATAAAGCTTCACCAACTTTTTCAGATCATCTTTTTACTTCATCTCATCTCGTTTACTTTCAATTTCGTTCGGAGGATTTTCCGGCAGCGTCGTCTCTTCCTCCGTGATCCCTGGAACTACTTCGACCTGTCAATCATCGCGATGAACTGGACGGTGACTGGGCTCTACATCTTCCAGCTCGTCATAGCATCCTCCACCATCAACATCTTCCATGAGAACAAAAGTGGGAAGATTTTCGTCTTGAGATGTTATAGGATAAAAATGGATAGAACATTTGATTAATACATCAACAATCGTTAGGTTGCGGCATGCTCTCTGTTTGGTTACCTGGGCAATTAATTTAAAATCATCTTTTTGAACAATTTATATGAAATTCTATGGATTAAAACAGCAGAGTCTTCTCATATAAGACAACCACAAAAAAGAGTGAACCGTTTGGGAATTAAACCCTAACCTAGTCTGGTCATTACGTCCGTTCCTAACGTCTATCCTAAGCGGCAAGGATCTTTATGTCGAAATTTTTTTTTATATTGGTTCTGCTAAGAATTGCCTTCAAGTAATTTGTTGGATGCAAAAGGTTTTAAGTTCGAAACCAGTCACTTGTTAGAGTCATTTATGTACTAGAACCGACATTTTGTTTCATCCAGCCAAGTAATGGATTGGTCAAAAATTGTAGCACATCAACACCCAGCAATGGCCCAACCATGTTTTAACGTTGCAGGAAAATTTGTCAACTTCCAACAAGTGACCACAATCGATACGATGGTAGCAACAACTTTAGCGATCTCGGCATTTTTTGGGATCATTCGATTCTTGAAACTTCTTCGCTTCAACCGGAAGATCGGGATGCTCACTTCGGTGCTCAAGAACAGCGCCAAGCAGTGGCCAGGATTCTTCGTCATGGCTTTAGTGTTCTTCATTGCGTTCATACATATCGGGTGAGGGTAATGGTAGGATTGGGATGAATAGGATAGGATATTCATGTTTATCCCCGTGAATGGGAAAACCAAGGGAGTTAACACACGGGCAATCGTCAGATCACCCCGCGCCCATCGTCGGGTTACCGCAGCTATTGCGGTGTGTTGTATATGATAGACACGTTCCTTCGATTTGCTAAAACCCATTAATACGCTGGGTTCAGGCAATGTTCGTAAAGGGCCTTGCCCAAGGACACAACCCGAACCAAACCGCTGAAAAGTTGTAACCCTTGCATTTGAGTGTTAAGTTAGGTCGAAACGCAAGATAGTTATCGACACAAGGTAATCTTTCAAGTGTCTTGTCAGATTACAAGAGCTATTGCAGTGTGTTGTAATTGTGACGGCTTTACTGTTTCAGTTTATTCTATCAATATACTAGTTTCAGACCACATCGACCTTACTTTTCTAAACCATTCGGCTAGCTTTCAGACAGTCAAAAAATAATATTAATATAAAAATATTGTTTCGTGATTTTACATTTTCCACCAGAATAACATGCAATGATTTTTTTTGTATTTAAGGTATCTCGTCTTTTCTCCATTTTTGGAAGATTTTAAAAATATCGTTCAATCAGTTGAGACGATGTTCGGGACAATGATGGGTAAATTAGCGTTTCAATAATTTGTTTTCTAAACTACACGGTTGAGTTTCTCTCTACTAAGATACTTACATATGTTGCTCCAATATGCGCCGTCTATTAAAATGGGTCTTTCAAACTTAAAAAGCTTACTACGACCCCAAAAGCTGGTTTATTTGACCATAACTCACCAAGTCTCGTTTGCCAGTTTGCAAGGAAGATACCGGTTAAACCAGGGATAAAAACATCAGCTATCCATCCTTTCTGTAGGGTTTTCTGTATTCCAAGTGTCTACATTAACCAAATTAATCATAAGTCTTTTAATTTCCTGTATGGCCTGTTTGTTTATACAGTAGCATTTTAGTCAAAATGTCGTTTAAAATTTATAAACGTCATGGAAATTTTTCCAACCAGTTTACTGAAGTTAGCATAGTCGAAATCAACCAGTAGGTAATCTCTTGTGTTCTTTAACAAGGCACTTAACAGACATTGCTTGAACCTAGTAAATTTACAAGTTGAACATAAAATATAAAAAAATCTTCATCACATTACAATAGCTTCACTAACCCGACCGTGAAAAATCATTGGTTTCCCACATCAGAGATAAATGTAAGTAATCAGTCTTTCATGAACTCCCCAGGCCGACCTATCTACGACAGCTTGAGGAGTTTTTATAGGGTTTTTGGGCCTGCCTTCTACTTTATCTTCTGCTTCACCTCGGCATTCATCATCCTTAACATTCTAATCGCCATCATCAACGAGTCGTATGGGAAGACTTTGCAGATGAAGAACGCTCAAGGCAATCAGTATGAAATAGTCGACTTCATGTTACAACGGTTCTCCAAGTGGTCTGGGATACAGTTCGGACAACCTATTGGTAGGTGGTGTGGCCATGTTTGTTTGGCTTATTAATCTTAAATATCGTCTGACCTGTGACCAAAGCGTAGTGGGTCGAAAATAAACGATAGTTTGTCGGCTGTATCCCTGGGTATGTTGGTAAATGAACAAGTTGATTGAAAACAGCAATAACCACGAAAACAATGTGGATTCAGGGTATTTTGAATGCTTGTGTTATAACGGCTACTTCGTCCTAGAAATAAGGCTAGATTGATCTTTGATTCGCATTATGTCGCGTGAGACTCTTTCACCATCAATACCAGATTAACCAATTTAATCATAATTCTTTTAATTTTCTGTATGGCCTGTTCGTTCATATAGTAGCATTTTAGTCAAAATGTTGCTTGAACCTAGTAAATTTTTTTTTCATTGAACTTCAATTCTAGGGCATCGCTACAACTTATTTTAATCACACGAAATATAGTCGTGATAAAACAAAAATTTATCGTTATTCTCTTTTTTTTTCAGAGCGTAAAATTCGTCCAGCACCGCTTTCCCCGTCCCAGGTTCCACTTCCACCGCTGCCATGTAAGTTGAATAAAGAAATGGAAGTGTTGTGCATGGTTTACTATTAACCAAACGTCGTTCACTCTTTGAAGGCTGGAACATGACACCAGCCATAATACGAAAAGTCGTCAGAATACCCTATCTTCAATATGTGGAAGCCGATACAGTTTTAGTGTATTCGATTAAATGCGCTGTGGAAATTTATTTTAACTGCGTTATCCAGGGACATATGGTTTTGTCGACAGGATGGATTGCGAATTCTGAGCCCACCTTGTTTAGAAAGCATATATTATATTATATCCCAGTAGACGTAAGTTATAACACAGTCAATCGCCAGATTTTCTTACGCTTACCATCAAGTATATGACAAATAAGTATTTAAGTTCGTTTTGTTACACTTTTAGGCAGGGTTCTCGATAACCTGTAGTCAGCAGCTCTCATCGATATGTATAAAATGCTTGTATTTACGTAAGCAGCATAAAATCACAACTGCCTTAAAACATAATGCAACGGTCATATAAAACGAAATGCGCGGTAAAGTCGACCGGTTTTTGGCGGGTAAGATAACGATTAATGCGACAGGTAATTATTGTCAAAGAATTGATTACTAGAGCATTATCAAGTAATCAGCGCATGCACCAAAATAACGTACCAAGATAAAACATGTAACAGTTGTACTGAGTTTAAGTGACAGCTGCTAAGCCACCAACTAAATTGGACCAAAAACATTGACGGACACCGAACGCTAACCAATTGAGGCAATACGCTGGCCATAGATAAGTGTACTAACACAATTCTTAATTAGTGATCCACATCAAGTCATCTATCTCCATTTAACAATCCTTTATTTCAGACAAGATCGAACAGACATACGGATCGCATCTGCTCAACTTTCAAAAGAATCTTGACAAGAATATCTACGATCTGGAATCGAAGTACAGCAAGTATCTTAGCATCGAGGAATTCCGTGATGAAGTAATGGCAGAGGTACAGGGGGGTTCTAAGTATAGCATACTCATATTTATCTAAAAGGGTTGGGCAACAAGATTAGAAATATCGGGTCACAGGAGCTATTGCAGTGAGTTAAGTGTATGATTGATGCCTTGCTGTATGATCGAGACAAAGAGTTGTGGGTTCAAGCAATATCTACCGATTATATTTCCCTTGAGTGAAACCGACTGACGATGTTCTACAGCATTTATAAACTTTGAAATACATTCCAGATGTCTCAAGTTTCCAAACACAACCATGAGATACAAAATGGTAAGATGTATATTATAATAAATAATAAAACTTTAAATTAATCAGCTGCCTTACAACTATGTATGTGCTGCAATTCCGAAATCTAGCACCTGGCATCCGTGCTTGACAAAGCGTCGAAGAAACTTTACTCTAACCTGATGTTTTATGTATCATATGCAACAATGCAATCTATCATATGCAACAACCCAATCATAATAATAGGCAATTACATCATAGGTACATAATAGTTAATGATCGTTCAGATATTTTCTCGAATAAACGGATTTTCCCAGAAGTTTTCCTGGAAGCCGTTGGTAGTATAACATACTCCTGTTATCGACGGGAATGGGGAAACTCAGGAAGAGTTTATTTTATTTTGGTTTTTTCATATTTTGCCCCAGTTTTTAAATATGGCAAACTAATATAATCAGACACACAACCGGGAAAAGACGGCAAAACGAACAGTCGTTAAAACACGTCAATAAAAAAGGATATAATTTAATAAATATAGCGGACGCGGCCGCCAAACCTAGGCGAAAGAACAATATTAAGCGATCCAAATTTAATTAAGACCAAACGATATAGAGCACTGAAGAAAAGTGTGCGGTAAAGCGTTATAACGCAAGCATTCGTCAGACTACTGTAGTGTGTTAAATACAATGGACATATTGTTTAATTGTTTGTGCAGTTAGTTAAGCCACATACTTTAGGAATAGTTGGCAAAGTGATGCGCTAAGAACACAACCAATTACCTTTTGGTTGTTTCCGAATCTTTCCACGTGTCAGTTCATTTCCGCGCTGTGGACGAGCTATCTAGCCAAACATTCATTACTTTTTATTCTACGTCTCAGAATTCAAACGACGCATCTATTCCTTTCCATTCTAGGTCTTTTGCGTCACCGTCTGAGCCGCACCTCTAGAGCCCCCCACAGCAGATCAATGACTATAAACAAGTCGTCATTAGCTCACCAAGATTCGAATAAAACTGATCACTGGAGTATAGTGAATTCTTCGGATGGCAACATTCGAGATTTATCCAATACACGCTCAAGTGACAGATCTTCAAAGAAGTAGTGTCAATTTTAATCTGAACTGTTATCATGACAATGTGTCTTTGTACTTTGTTCGTTGTAATTTTAATATTCAGTCACCTTGCCATTGTGAATTCTGCTATGTTACTTTTAAAGTTCAGTTCGATTTCTATATAGAAAACTGTTGTCTTGCAATTAATTAAACTATATGTTAATGAATAGCTATAAACTTGAAGTTTCAACACTAGATGTATATACAAATATTCTACGTAAAGAAACCTACTTAACGCTGTTTTATTGAGTGTCGTTCTAAATAAACTGTTGTTCTACTTTGTGGTAAAACTTATTTATAGTACAATAAGATATCCATGTTAAAAGGGAAGAAGTGTACTTACGGGTAACCTTTAGATTACCATCGGAGTAACAAAGCTAGTTCACTTTGTTTGTGTGAAACTTTTCTTTGGTTTTAGAATATCCTCTTAACCACTGGTTTTAAGTGATGTTCGCTAAGTATGTAGTCCAAGGTCATAAGTCACTGCTTACGACTAGTTTTGTACCTGCAACCCTTCGGATGTAAGGTTAAACGACTTGGGTAATCTTAGGTAGCGTACTTTGGTGTTCTAAGTAAAATAAAGGAAGCGATATTAACTGAAGCAATGTCTACCCGGTATCGTATTACTCACAGTGTAATACTCCAGTAAACTTGTTCAACAGCGTGCTAGCTCAATCGATAAGGGTGTTCGCGGTCTGCAAACCACCAAAAGGTTGTAGGATATTTGCCTCGTGTACTATTTGGAATTTTGTTAATTTTACTTGTGGCATACGTTACAATATTAATTGTCGTATAGAAGTGAAGTTCACAAGTTAAAATAATGTACTGTCCAAACAATTTTAAAGTCCACATATTTTGGTAATAACTTGTCGTAAAAGTGAAATACAATATTACGTTTGAAGAACATTTGGTAGTTAAATGCTGGAATTGCGCGTTCTTGTAACTAAAATGTTATGTTGTTTCATCTGGTATAGTAGGTGCCGCGCAAAGACGTAACGTCCATTGTGGTTTCGTAGCTTAGTTCTGTAAAAAAGTTTTTGCCGAAATGACTGCCAGGTTATTTCCCTTTAGGGGAAGTCCCGTTTCACACATGTTTTTTTTTATTGTATTAGGATTATATTGTTTCAACCATTATTAATATTAAATAGACGACTTATAAACTTTTATGCTTGTGAACTGTTAAATCTTAAAATGAGCGCAAAGAAGCGCAGTACCAAATCAGGGTGGAAACAGATAGCAGACGAAAGTTACATTCTAGAGACGGGCAAATATAATTCAGATGTTGATTCATCATTTGGGTAAGTTATTTTCTATTAGGTATATCCAAATTATAATTAAGCGTTGAATACACGTTTTAGGATGTATGTTAGATTGGAATTCTGAGGGCCACCGCTGGTCCAATGTGTCCTTGGCTAAGTATGAAAATATGGCCAATTTTGATAAGAAATCGTGTATAAAAGTGGTCAAAGTTAACCTTTTCACGACCACCAACAACTATAATATAAAAAAGCATGAACAACCTTTTTTTACAAGAAAAAATGCAAAAGCTACCAGATTATTCACACACATGCAATCCTCATTTTTATACTCGTGCTTAAGCAAGGCACTTCGCAGACGGTACCTTTAAGTAGGCTACTACAGGATTGCTTGGAGCGCTTGGATCGCATGGAGCGCTGAGATCGCTTGGAGCGCTTGGATCGCTTACTATACTTCATAATTACAAAAGCCTTGAAGAAAACTTCTCTTACTAAAATAAAGATTATGATATTATTGTTAGGGTTGGGGTTAAAGTTAGTTCTGGCCCTGGGGTTGAGATTAGTGTTTAAAACAGGGTTAGAATTACTTTCCATAGCAATCTAAGCGATCCAAGCAATCCAGTAGTATTCAGAGACACCCCTTAGCAGACATCTGGATGTAGTGTATTAATAACAATACAAACATGAAAATCATATATATAGAACAGTATAATATCTTTGCTGGGGCATCTGACAAATGCATGTGAGTTAACCAAATTTTTCCTTTTACCCAACTATGAAAAACAATTAGACTGCCAACTAATAACTGTTGATTATTCTATTTTTATTTTTATTTAGTGAAGTATGTAGTCCAAAAGAGAAGCAACCAAGTATTTCAAACGGTGTGTTTTACGGAGAGGTGGTGCTAAAGCAAATACGAGGTATGGAAAGGACTATAGTAAATAATGTTAAAATTTATAATATACTATTAGTTAAAATGTATAAGCATTTGGCAATATGTTTACCACATTTTGTATTAACATTGTTGTAGGTCATGACATTAATCTCATACTTTCATATACATTTCTGCAAAGCATATTGCACAAACAACATTCCATCCAAGTAGGATCAGACTAAATTGCTGTCATAATTAACATTGGGTATAGAAACACGTCACAATAGTTAAAAAACATTAATATGATGATCAGTTCTTTATATGCTTACCCTGATTCATATGTGATAAAAGTAAAAACTTTTACAAACTGATATGAATGTATAAAGTGCAAACAATTAACTAAAATACACTACATACATTGGGAAGCTACTATTTGTGTAAGTGTACATATACTTTTATTTGCAATGCACAGAGCGTGTAAGCCCCCTCATATTTAGGTTAGGTTAGGATAAGATATTCATGTTTATCCCCGAGAATGTGAAAACCAAGTGGGTTAACACACGAACAATCGTCAGATCACCTCGCGCCCATCGTTGGGTTTACGGAGCTATTGCAGTGTGTTATGTATGGTTCACACATTCTTTTAATTTGGTAGAGCCCATTAATCCACTTGGTTCAGGCAATGTCCGTTAAGTGCCTTGCCCAAGGACACAACCGACTAGCTAGCAACCAGTTCAGAACCGGCAACCTTTCGGTTGAAAGGCTATGCACTAAACCGTCAGACCAACCGGCCGGTATTTATTGAACCCTAGTATCTTTTGGAATTGTCTCAATATAACAAGCAGGTTTTGGTTTCTGTTTTGTGCTTATGATTCAATTGAATATTTCATTTCAATTTAAACCATTTAGATATAAAAGTTCCGGAGACATTTTCAAAATCGCTTGTTGAAATTAATGCTCAAACAATGCAACTGTGTGGTCTACACATCAGTGGACCCGTGGTTGTTCATTATGCTGGGATGGTCGATTCAAACAATTGTGCTTACAGAAGCTGGCCTTCGACACAAGTTGCATTGGGTAATTATATATAAATAATTATATACTTGCACATGAATTTTACTTGGTCTTTTTAATTTTTTCTATTCGCTGCTGTAATAACTTTAGAAATTTCGTTGTAAGTACTGTTGTGGTGGTAAATGTTCCAAAATAATTTCGGATAGGATAGGATATTAATGTTTATTCCCATGAATGGGAATACCAAGGGGGTTAACACACAAGCAATCGTCAGATCACCTCGTGCCCACCGTCGGGTTACCGGAGCTATTGCAGTTTGTTGTATATGATAGACACGTTTCTTCAATTTGGCAGAATCCATCAATCCGCTGGGTTCAGGCAATGTCTGTAAAGTACTTTGCCTAAAGACACAACCGACTAGCTAGCGGCTAGTTTCGCACCTGCAACCTTTCGATTAAAAGGCGACGCACTAAAGCGCCAGACTTACCAGCAGATCTACAGGTATACATAACATTTAAATATTAACCTAAGTAAACTATAAACGCTATGTGGGAACATAAACCATGAAAATGTTTAAATATTTAAATGAGTTTATGACAAACCTAACAGCAGTGCTCTGCAACCAGTGTGTCACACGACACACACTGCTGTGCCGCAATACAATGATAGGTTTGCCGAGGGAAATTAATAATATTTTTAACACAGTTTTTACCAATTAAAAAGGATTTTAGTTTTTGCAAATTTAAATATATTATGGCTATCAGACACTTCGCTAATATATATAATATCAAATGTATATAGCTTGTCAAAAAACTGCTCATTGTACATTTATAATTGTTGATTTACGTAATAATAAGAAGTTTTCCTCATGACTTAACGATCATTCCTTAAAGAACTTGATAAAGAACTTATAGTTGGAACTCTTTTGAGGATGAAACCGAACATTCAGCGGTTGTATCCATTAAAACAAGTGCAAATATCGCATTAAATAAATGATACTGTGTATTACTTTATTTTTAACATTTTTGACTGCATTGTTCCGTCAAATTTTTGTAAGTTTCTAAATGTACCAAGATTGAAAAAAGGTTGCAGAGTATTGCTTTACAGTAGTTTAAATATGAATAAATATAAAGAATAGATAGACTTGTCATTTATATCTTGGTAGTTACGGAAATCTGCATCCAAGAATTTTGTACATATATCAATGGATTTATATATCAATGAAATTCATATGTTAAACAATTTATCTTATATGCTATAGAAGCTAAAGATTTTACAGTGTTATTTTGTTGTGCTTTAAAATGCTAAGAAATAAAAAAAAATATACGTTTTGATAAGGTTTGAAATATGCAAAAAACGACCCTTTGAATTTCTAATCTCTCGGTTTAAATTTCAACTACGTTTAAGTTAAGTAATATGTAAGTTAAGTAATATTAAGTTAAGTAATATGTTCCCCTTTAAGTTAAGTAATATGTTCCTATTTCCAGGTAAAGTTGCAATGTCGTCGCAGCAGATGATTGATCTGAACTGCTCAGTTGGAGACTTTGTTTTTATCTATTCCTTCCGAGAACCCATTATTGCATCATCAATATTTCTTGAACTTTATTCCACGCGTCCAAGGAGTGAAGACAATGGCTTCATCTCGTCAACTCATTTTGTCAACTTTATATCACAAGTTTTAAGTGAGTGTCAATGTTCGTATAAATCTATCTAGAAGCCAATGTATGCCGATGATGCCGCTATAAATCAATTGCAAATGTGTGTGTACTTAAAATAAAAACAGAACTGCTAGTGTAAAGGTGCCCCAGGCAATTTGTAGGACTGTACTCACTATGCAGACAACACAGCTACTTCAATAATATGTTTAATATTAAAATAACAAGATCACGTATCCATGTATGTTTACTGTCTCACAGATTAAAGTATTTGGTTGAACTGATCATATTTATATATATAGGTACATACATTGTTGTATAAACAGTTATTTCAATTTTTTCCCTGTATTTTATATTCTTTTTTTTGGACTTTTTAGATAAAACCTACTTTGTGGAAGGTCAACAAGTTTCGACTTCTTATTTCGGAAAACCATTTGTGTTTAAAGTCAATACAAGTGACAATGGCGCTAATGGAAATGCTGACGTGGATAACAGAACCGAATTAGAAGGATCGATCACTTCAGCAAGTTTAAACAACAGCATGAAAAACTTGGCCATAAACGATGTTTCAGATAAGTCAGAAGCGACTGCATTTGCCACCACATCTACCCCACTGAAATATACAAACTGCAATACGAACTCATCCGACCAAACCACCAACTCTGTTTTTTTAGAAAATTCATTCCAGGAAAATGTTTACGTGATAACTTCGAAAACAGTAATTCAAATAAAATCTGACAGCAAATCGAGCTCTGAAGAAGATGAATTTAAATCTAAATTCAACTTTAATGATATTGGAGGGTTGCATAAGCAAAAAGAAATTCTTACCGATGTGGTTATATATCCGATGAAACATCCTCGTCAGTTTTTGACTGCTGGTAGGTGAATGATATTATTTTCTCAGGAATTTAAGAAATTTTTCATTCATGAATCCAAACGAAAAATGGCAAAAAAAATGGAAATTATAATGATTTTCCTCTGAATCAAGATATTTTTCTTTCCACATTAGATAGATTAGCAGGGTTATAGAATTGGAATACCCGTAGTATGATCATATAAACCAAAAAAATATCTGGGTGGTTTTTTCATAGGCAACACATCGAACCGTAAGTTAAAAGGTTGTTACAATTAAAAAACAAAAATCTTGTAAAACTCAATAGTTCTAGTACCACCCAATGGTAGTTATGTGCTATTCTGATACACAATAGTGTGATTAAATTTGTGTTTTCCCACCCACCCTACAGGGATGTACTTATATTATCTTATGCCATTAGTTCTACTGGTTAGTCTGGCAGTTTAGGGCCAAGCCTTTTAATCGAAAGGTTGCAGGTTCTGAGCTGGTCGTAAGCAAGCTAGTCGGTTGTATCCGTGAGCTGGGCACTTAACGAAAATTGCCTGAACCCATCGGATTGATGCGTTCTTCCAAATTAAAAAAGGAACATGTGAATCATACACAACACACTGCAATAGCTCCGGTAACCCGACGGTGGGTGCGAGTTAATCTGACGTTTGCCCTTTGGTTTTCCCATTCACGAGAATAAACATAAAATCCTATCCTCCTATCCCATTAGTACACTAGCCTATTCAAAAAATTGCAACCTTTGTTCATCTGTGTTAAATATAGGAGTGAAGCCTGTGCGCGGAGTTTTGCTTTGTGGCCCTCCCGGCACTGGGAAAAGCATGCTTGCCAAGTCTGTGGCTGGAGAACTCAATGCCAGCATGGTAGTTGTTAGGGGAACGGAGATTATGAGCAGGTTAGTATTGCTGGATTGGAAACTGCTGTTTATCTCCCCGAACAGGCTTTATGGGACACCATCAGTACTATCAGCGGGGTTAAAATAATGTTAGACTAAACAAAGTACAAAAAGCAAAATGTGGTATTCTAATAATCCCCTTGTTTTATAACAACTATCATATTCCACCATTAGGGATGTTAATTTCATAATAAAAATATAAATTTGTTGGAATATAAAATGATTTGGAACAATCAATTTAATTATTTTATTATTTACAGAATTTTTATGCAAAAGTGAAAAATTTTTGAGCAGATTTGTTTTTTATACATTAGTGTTATTAAAAAAATTAATTATTTAAAAAAACACATTTGTTGCTTGCACTTAAAGTGTAAGTGTAGAGTGGTTTAAAATTAAAATATTATTTATTATCAGAGATAAACTGATTCGAATAAAGACACTACTTCTCGGGACATGTTATCCTTTGACTAGGGCTGCGAATTAACCGTTAATTTGAAAAACGGTTAACTGATGTAACAGTAATCGGTTAACCGTTAACCGATTTTCTTTAAGCTACCATCAAATTGGCACCGTTTTTGGCAAACAAAGTTAAAGGTCGGGTAGCTGTTAATAAAATAACGTTCATTGACGCATACTACAGTTGTCAGGCAGGTATTTCACACCAGGAAAGCATGAGTTTTACCAACCAACGAACAGATAAGAGTTCTAAAAAAAGAGATGTTAAAAACGCTTAAACGGTTAAAATATGACGTGACGGTCAACCATTAAAACTTAATTTTTTTCACCCCTACCTTTGACGATTGACTTCCAAATTCCAGATACTTCGGTGAAAGTGAGAAGCAATTGCACTCGGTGTTCAACGAGGCGAGGAAGAGATCACCGTGCATCGTCGTCATGGATGATGTGGAAAGTTTGTGTCCGAGAAGAGATTCAACTCGAACCGATGTTGAAAAAAGACTCGTTGCCTCGTTTATATCAATTCTGGATGGTAGGGAGAGTTTGGTTCTTATTCTGTATTCAATTATAAAAGTTAAATCATTAAGTCTCAATTCAAGTATTTTTTTCTATTTTTTTTAAACAAAGTCTTGTTCTTTTATGTGTTGCCTTATTGATTTTGACGGATTACCTAATTCGTAGCTGTCAGCTAAAACGTGATAGGATAGAAACCAGCTTAAACCAATGACTTGGTTTAGTGAGTTGAATTAAAGTGTCCTTATTGAATTCAACATGCTGCAATAACTTTTCTAACTCACCTGTGGGCAGGAGGAGTATCCTATCCTATTTTCCATCCATGATTGTTCAAATTACTTTCCAGTGCTAAATAGTTGGACAGAAGAAGTTGTAGTCATAGCAACCACCAACAGATTGGAAGCGGTGGACCCAGCGCTTCGAAGATCTGGAAGATTTGATCGGGAAGTGGATGTGGGAATTCCTTCTTCATCTGATCGAGCGGAGGTAATATTTCCGTAATAATTGGTTTCTCGGTTTCAAAATAATTGGTTTCTCAGTTTCAACGTTGAGCACATGCTTATACGCAACAGCTCCATGTTGTGTAGAAATGTAGATAAAGGTCATGGCTTGCATGTTATCGGGGTTGGGTGGCGAAGTATGTATGAGGTCCTGCTACAACATCAGCTCCGATGACTTCACCCCCCCTACCGTGTATGTGGTGAGATGCAGACAGCATCTCAACCATTACATTACTCATTCTACATTTGAAACAAATTATTACTATGAGCCAGATGTAGACTGAGTAATGTAAGGGGCCCAAACATTAAGTGTTGTTGTACTTACTTCAAACTGACTGGCGTGACATCCTAACTTGAATGTGTCCTGCTTTACTCCCTACCGGACTATTAAACTGTGTAATCCTGTTCTTGGGCAAAACACTTATATGGCATTCCCATGATATCACTTTTGGATAGGATAGAATAGGATATTCATGTTTATCCCCGTGAAAGGGAAAACCAAGGGGGTTAACACACGGGCAATCATCAGATCACCTCGCGCCCACCGTCGAGTTACCAGACCTATTGCAGTGTGGTATGTATGATTCACACGTTCCTTTAATTTAGTAGAACCCATTAATCCGCTGGGTCCAGGCAATGACCGTAAAGTGCCTTGCCCAAGGACACAACTGACTAGCTAGCAACCAGTTTCGCACCTGCAACCTTTCGATTGAAAGGCGACGCACTTAACCACCTGGCTAACTGGGCGGACAAATGGTATATTGCAATTTGGTATAACAACTGTTAAAGAATAAACTCCACACTGCCTAGTTATAAGTACTGTTTCTGACTAGACCAATAAATAAACAAGCCCTCATGTGAAATAGAAATTATTTAAAGGGCACAAGTTTTAATTTGCCATACTGGTAGTGGATTTCAGCATACATTTAGACATATCTTTGGACTTCATAATTGGCTTTATTTCACTATTTCCCTTTAGATTTTAGGCAAGCTTTTAGAGGGCATGCAGCACAACATTAGTGCCAGTGAAATGGACAAACTAGCAGACCAGGCGCATGGGTACGTTGGTGCTGATCTGCATGCTGTGTGTGGGGAGGCAGGTTTGAGTGCGGTCAAGCACTGCGCTGAAGATGGTGATGTCATAATCACGGCTGATGACGTTGCACACGGTCTCAAGCAAGTTCCACCGAGTGCCATGAGAGAATTGATAGTCCAAGTTCCCAAGGTGAGAAGATTCTAATGTTTCTAATTTTATCTTTCAATATGTGAAGATTCTTTTTCTATTTGAAGATTCTAATGTTATCTTTCAATGTGCCAAAATTGTGAAGTATGGTGTCAGTCAGGCTACAACACAGTTCAATTTATGATCTAATCCCCACCATAACCACTAAATGTTATGGTTCTAATGGTCGTATTTATTCATTAAAAACGCAACTGGTAGGTAGTATTGTGGCGAATAAAGTTCTTATACTGCCAAGACTGTACGCACTAATTATAAAAGTCAATAGATCATAGCTTTATTCAATAGATCATAGCTATAGTGTTTGATTTATTTATAGAATGCATTTATTTGCGAGTCATTCAATTTGAAAACCCACCCAACTTCTCCACCACTAGGTTAAATGGAGCGACATTGGTGGCAACAGTTTCGTGAAGAAGAAGCTTAAGCACGCCATCGAGTGGCCGCTGAAGAATCCGTCAGCTTTCCAGCGACTCGGGATCGATCCTCCACGAGGTGTGCTCATGTATGGGCCGCCTGGCTGCTCGAAAACCCTTACGGCGAAAGCCCTGGCTACTGAAAGTGGCCTGAACTTTATTTCGATTAAGGTAAGCAGGGTTTGTGTGTTTGTCTCTCAAGAAATGTGTCATTTGTGTCCTGAAGGTCGCGAGTATCAACTTTGAATACCTTTATTTATAGGCAATCGTCCAATTACCTCATTACCACAGTCGGCTTTTCATATTATTTTTTGTCGTGTTTTAACCAAATGCTTCGCTATTGGTAATATTTCAAACAATAAAACTATGAAAACAGGGTCCAGAATTGTTCAGTAAGTACGTCGGCGATTCGGAAAGGTCGATTCGGGAAATCTTCGCCAAAGCTCGTTCAGCGGCTCCCGCCATCATCTTTTTTGACGAATTGGACGCACTGGCTATAGAACGCGGCAGGTGAACTGTTTGAAAACACTTTGCTCAAACCCACCACTGTACTCCACAACCAGTTTTGTAAAAAAAAAAAATAATATGAAATTTTATTACCGTGCGAAGTTTCGAACCCATCGAAGCTCTTTGCTAAGACACTTTTTTTGTATAGAATCCGGTACGTGTATCGGTCGCGTTAACCATTCGGCCACTTGACCGTATAGCTCGTATAAGTTGCTCGTCAGACCTAGATAGTAGGTTGTGTCCTTTTTCGGAGCACTTAGTTGACATTGATTTAATCCAGTGAATTCATAAGTTACATAAACACATTGTAATAACTATTTAATCCGAATATGGGCGCGAGGTAATCTTCCCATTGCCCGCGTTATGTTATAACATCTTTCGTTGCCATACGCAAACGGAGAGCATGTGTATCCTATACCTCATAAATACTCAACACTACAGTATATTGTATAGGCACCAAGCACGCGTGTTTTTACGATTGTCCGTATTTTGATGATTAGTCATATTACGACCCTCATTTCCCTCCGCAGGATCCATAATTATCATGTTTTTATTATTTTTGCCCCACTCCCGTTATCCAACCAGGCGATGGCGCTGTTAAGCTTTTTATTTCGCACAACTAATGCGCCACATCACACAATGTGAACTTCCAGTTAAAATTTTAAATCTACGAACGTTTAGGTTCATTTAGACAGCCCGAATCATTTAATCTGCTTACATAACATTCAATGTCGGCTTGTAAGTTATACACTGAAGACTGTCGTTGTTGTGGATTTTTGGCCTTTAAATTAAAGACAATATGCAGCCATTGGAAATGTCCGGCTTCGTTTCTGTTTCAACTTTTGCGAAATGCAATGAATAATTTGTGACAGTATCGCTGGTAGCAGATTAACCGTGCGATGGCCGATAACGACGCTCAACTTCGCCTTAATCCGATTACCTGCGGGTGACAACCGGTCACGTGACCTTTCATCGAATACACTCGGCGGTCGATCCTTACACGTTTTATTTCTCGCGATTGATTTCCCGTTTCAAGGGCACTACTGAGCGCGTTAAAGCGGCCTGTTAGTGGGGCAAAGTTCGTACTGGACAGCGCTGAAGTCCAAACCGGGAAAATTAAGCCTCTTATGCTAAATTTGATTCGATTCACGCGTGAGGATTATCGCAACCCGGACGCCATCGTCACTCATAGGTACGCCAACATCACTCATAAGCATCATCCACTTCGGCCAATTACACCGCTCATCGATTTGTTTAATCCCTCTAAGTGACACCTATCCAATACGGAAGTAGCGGGTGTCATAATTTAGCTCGTATAGGGATTAATCATCCCAAGCCTAACCTCCGTGTCTGATCCCCTTGGTTTGTCGCGCGGGAATTCGCTTCGGACCCAGCTATCATTCATCCCGCTTTTAGCCCTCCCGAGTATATTACTCCTAATAACAGAAGTCCACGCCCCTATCGGAAGCGTCGTGCGTTGTTATGATTCAGCAGGCTCATTGTTGAAACTGCCCCGCGTTTCACCGTGTAGTGAGTGCCCTTCAAACTCAATATCTATTCAAACAAAAATCATCGCGAGTTGCGCCGTGTTATCATAAGAAAGTGAAAAACAGCATAACGCGCGGGCGCGGGGCACAGGACACCTATGTTCTACACGTTTCCCGGTTTCGCCAAGCACCCTCATGTGCGGATGCCAAATCCGGTTCCCCTCCAAGAGCTCAAGTGCTTGTTCACGCGCACCGATGACCCGCTAACATTGTAACAAACGAGACTCCGCTCGAAGCCCGGTGAACTTACGGCTAATCCGCTGTTAGTTTACCGTTTTAATCACAAGTATATTTTTCCGGCTGTTCAGGCAAGCAAGCTGTTATTATTTGTTCGCGTTTAGTCAGCAGCTCAAGCACTTACGCCGCCGAAATCCAATTATTTCGTCATACCCCCAAAAGCACCTATTATTGACGAAATTTCCAACCATTACCCTTCAACACCGCTATACGTCCGGGCCAACTATGACATCACAGACACACCTGTCCCATTTATCACAATAGCTTCCGCGTCGAATAGGCGTTCAAGAGAGTGCTTCTTCCTGTGTTAATTCCGGCGTTCCCATACGCGTGAAGCGCCATTGTATAACGAAGCTGAGCCACTCTGCCAAAGGTATTTAATTCACGTCGATAAACCTTGAACGGCATTTTTCCCACAAGTCGGCGAAGTCGGTCGTCCAACATTCCTAGTTGTGGTTTTCTCACGGGCGAAACGGAGCCTGACCAGTCGAAGATTTCTTAAATTCTTCACCGCGAAGCCATTGTTCCCCTGAAACCCATGCCACATGACCCCACTCCCACCACCATTGCCCAAATTGCGGTCACCTAACCTCGCCGGTAATTCGTGCACTTCAGTATTTATCCAACAGCTTAATCGAAACCTGCTGCATCCCTCCTGTTAACTTTAACCTTGCAACCTGTGCCGCTTGATTCGACACGTCCTTATTCATTATGTGACCGAACTTAAACCAAACAGCCAATTTACCTTGCATTCCGTAAATATTAACTCACAATGATATATTTTGGTTTATAAAACAATATTTTTTTCTAGGATTTAAACTAACCGGACGCCGCCTTTCGGTATTGTACCTTGTCCTTTTTAAAAGTTTGTTGGCTTATCAACAAGAAACATACCAGTATAAAGTCGTAATACGAGTCTGCTAATCATCTGTACGGAGTTACGTTCGTTATGTGCTTCGAACTTCTAATTTGAGGCCTAATTCCAAGGATAACTGACCTAACAGATTTTTTTGGTTCAACCTTATTTTCCCTCGACAGCGGGAATGCGGTGGCGGACCGAGTTTTGGCCGCTATGCTCACGGAAATGGACGGCGTGGAACAGCGTCATGACGTCATAGTCGTAGCGGCCACCAACCGTCCAGATATGATTGACAAGGTGGGTCACGTGTTCCGTCAAGCCGGGGTGGGTTTGAACAAAGATTTTTGTGTGGAACTGTGTCGAGTTTGGACTTCGACATCAAATGGCGATAAAAGAACGGCAGTTCGCCGTCGGAACTAAGTTAAGCCTACAACAACACACGATAACATCTGTATACCGAGATTATTGCTATTTTACCGCTTAATGCGATGGCCTACAAAGCGGAGCATTATTACCGCGACAAACACCATAATGATGTCATAATGAACGCCACTAACAAGCGCGAAATCGTTTTCCGCACGATCTTTCACGGTCTGATGAACATTCGAGTTTAATGTTAAAGATAGAGATCTTAATGAACTAAACCATTAGACCTTGGTTGGTCATTTCAAGGTCGCTTATCTATGTTTATTACGTCATAATCCGAGTAACCGCACACAGCTCTTCGTGGAATCGAGATAAATTCCGAGGAATAAGCACGCTCAGCTAATAATGAAACAAACGCACAGCCCGCTCCCGGGCATGCGGTGAACTGATCATCAGTAAAAAGCACTAAATCGTTTGTCGATTCATGCGGCTCAAGTTTTGATAGCGCGCTTGTACAAGCGGCTTTGCTGGCGCAGACTTGCTGTAAAATAGTAAATGGCAATATTGTGTTGTGCTATAGCTCGATGGTCGCAACTCGAGGTGTTTTGGGTTCGATTCCTACACCGAGCGGTTATGCCGCTTGGCTAGACACTTAATGGACGTTGCCGCGATCCAACGAAACCAAAGATTCGCGACCACCCGACTGTGGGCATGGAGTGCAGACTGTGTAACGGATTCGCTTGCGGTCAACAGCTCCTGTGAATCAGAATTTGGCTTTTTTATCTCTCCCTATCTCGTTCATCACATAAATTCATTAAATTATGGTTTCTCTACATCTTTCCGCGTTTTTTTACGTCACACTTCCCCGTGTGACGCACATACATGTTTTGCTAGACCGAATTTCTACTAGCTTGTTATAAACACCGTTTTGACGAAAAATCCTTCAATTATGTTTTTCAGCAAAAAAGTGACATTTCCAGATTGTTTAATTGCCACGTCATTGGCACCTGTCAAAAGTGTAAAAAGTAATCCAAGAAAAATTACACGGGATTAGTCTTTGACTTCTCCAAAGCTCATTATTAATCCGATTCTCTCCCGCTAAAATCAATCACTCCTTTAAAAAAACATGTTTGTTACAGCAACATGTACAAGTGTGCGCTCGCTTATAACGTTTGAGTAATTTCCAACACGTTTGCGGCGGATTTCCTGTTTTGCATCGACCTGCACGCTTCCGGCTTTGTGTTTGAAATCAATGAAACGACCTTGGACGGCCCATCGTTCATTTTACAGTGAATTTGAAACCTAATTTGCAAGAAAAACTGTGACGAATTTGCTCTGTACGAAATTTCGGCAAAAGGCTGCCAAGTCGCTTCGTGATATAGGTTAAATTTGGCGCAGAATTGAGTTATTTCCTTTAGCTGGTGCCAAAAGTACCCGAATGAGCGTCACATACAACTTTCCCGAGAACATTTCCCCTGCAGACTTGCTGCGAGTTCAGTTGACCTGCCCAGTTCGCACCGTTGCTAATCCTCTTAATTCTCTTATTTCCACTGCGATTCGCTCAACGGGCCGTGCGCTCATCGTCGGCACGAGTTCAATCGTCGTGATATCAATTCCGCAATTGTTATTACTCTTGGGCCACGATTCGTGCCAACTGAATCCGGGCTTAATCGTTTCACTCCGTGGCCTGTCATTCCACTAGTCGTCGGTGTGTTGCGTAAATCCTATCACGTGACCCGTGACGACACGGCAACCGTGCTCCTTCGAACAGCTTGGCCTGTAGCGTATTGTGATGCAACATTGCATGTTGCTGTCACGCGACAATGTGTATCTCGTGCGGCATTTGAAAAGATTCCAAAAAAAGCCTGCTAAACGTGGAATGGTGACGTTTTGTATTCAAAATACTAACGGACGTGGGTACCTTCCAAAACTGTTCTGCAAAAGGTGATAATTCACATTAAAAAATAAATTAAGAAAAGAAAAACACACTTTCAAGCTAGGTGAACTAATAGCGATGTAAATATCGAGAAAATCGTTAAAATCCCGACGATTTTTATCAAACACCCGAGACCCTGAGAGCCACAGCAAAGCTTTTAAAACACTGTTATGAGTGACACCATCCATCTATTCTTAGGCTCATGTTTGTTTTACCAACTTCCCCGGAGTCCCAGTTTATCCCGAGCCCCTGTGCCGTCACGCATGGCTAAATGGGGCCAATTTAACGCTGCCTTGGCCGTGTCCAAACCAAACTGTGAAACCCCGCGATAAATGAATTCAGGTACCGAAATGAACTAAACAGGGTTTGGAATTCGTTTTTTTCTTCTTCTTTATCTTCATTGTCAGGTTTCGGCTTTTTGGCGAATTCGTTCGGCGAAAAAAAGAATTGTGCATCACTGCAAACGGAGCCAAATTTTCTGTTTGTTGTCGTTTAAACAAAGCTGCTCTGAGCCACAACACGAGACATTTCGCACACATCTCGAATCTCGCTCCTTCGCCACTAACCGGCGCTCGCGGGTTGCTTCGTCACGGAAAGTTTTATTAAAAAATACGACGATTTCAATTTTACCTCGATGTATTTGCGTGGTAATCCACCTAATCCATGTCAAATCGATAAATAAGTGATGCTCTATTAGACATAAACATCATGCAAATAATTTATTTGTTTTGACGCTTTAGAAAATGCGAATTTTAAAAGGAAATTTTGATTTCCTTTCTCATTTTTATGCCTGGACCAAATTCAGTCAGTTATTACCGTTTTACATCGGTGGACTTTATAAACTTTTAATTTATTTTTTTGCACTAAAGAATCGAAGGCAGATTACCCAGTTGGCCCAGCCACCGGGATTGAGCTGCTTTTTGTGTCGTCACAATCGCCTTTGTTTACGTCATCGGAAGTAGCTCCGGACACACTGCGACCGGCAAACAAACAAATGCGCAGACGAGTTGCACCGGCTATTTACCCTTGAGCGCTGCATTCACCGATATAAAACATTCCGAAAATTCAATTTTTCGTCAAGTCGATCACCGCCGTGACTTCGAATCGGAATGCCTCGCCTAAAGCCGCGTGTTTTCAATCAAATTTACCATTTCCACTGACCTTTCGCGCCCGTCCCGCAAAGATAACCCCACAGCCTACGGAACATGCTTTCTTTCTGAGCCACAGTCGGAATTCTGCGGCAGTAAAACCCGAATGAACCAGCTGAAGGCGTGATAATCACATCAGCCTTGTTTGAAATGGATCTCTATGGGCGAAAATGGTGGAATAAGAATGATTAAGCAGTTTGGTATTGCACAACTCGTAAATGTAATATCTCGTAAAAAATCAATCTTCTAGCGGGAAGCTGGCCAGAATATTCTGTTAGGCTGTAAAACAAATAAATTTTGAATATGTAAAATCGGTGTTTTCACAAAAGATGGCATTCCGGTCTTAAATATCAAGGGAACGATGGGCGCTCGATAATTTTGCCCAAATCACTAGACTTTTCACTTCTCCAGTGTATCAAAGCTTCCCTGTTCTTTCCGGGATTTCAAATTTAGTTTGTATCGCTATCTCCGAGTACCATTGTTCATTTATTTACAATACAGGCGCAATACACGCTTTTTTCGAGCGATGTACCGTTCCGGGCGTGGCGCTGCTCTATGCCCCTTACACGACCGCCGCCATTTATACCAGTCTCGGAAACAGCATTCTTAAGGTTGAAGGACACGAAACTACCAAACCCCACCGTTGTAACGCACACGATCGTGCCGGGATAGCTTAGGTTATAGTCGATCGAAACTATTGTGCTTGCGTTATAATTTAAAGGCACAACTCCCTAGCGATTTCGTTTGTAAATGATGCTTTCGATCTCATTCAAAATCGCAACCGGCCAAACTTACACGCGAGATCGTAGTATGCCTGGTGTGCACTGGAACATGAAGCATTTACACTGATACTGTTGCGATTTTATTTCAGTTTAGCACATGATAAATAAACATGATTATTTTACACTTTCGCAGAAGTTATCTATTTCGGTCAGCAACGCACAAACATTGTGTTATATTTGGTGCATGTCTGGAGAATACAATTAATGAGTGTATTGGCCTACAAGCTAAAACGCATATTCGTAATTTGAACCATCTGCCTAAAATTAAAAAGACACCACCTTTGCCAGGTAATTCGTTCTTGTGGCGGTCTGATATCTTGTAAAATCGAATTCGTGCGATTTCTGCTAAACCGCCGTTATTTCGGTGATATTTCACCATGTTACAGAATAAACGTGATCTGGTGTTTATCCCGTTTTCCGATTAAGAAGCAATACAGTGTTGTTGTGACAAGAATTGACATTATCGCTTTAGCAGAAGATGTACCTGTCGTGTTTTCTGATTGGTGACGTCACAAAATGACGTCGACCGCAAAAACGGATACCAAGTTTAAGCGCGTTGAACTACTGGCGCAGTATCAAGTCGCATAGAATTGGAAATTGCCTATGATAAATTAATTCTAATTAGTTATCTTGTATTTTTTTTAAAAAACCCAAAAATAGGGTTTAAACACGAACCGTCAGACCTTGCTACTGTCCCTTAAAACCCAACGCACCAGAACCGATCAAAAATGCTGCATGATTTCGAAATAAACATAGTATGTTATTTGGCCCTGTCAGATGGCTTGCTATTTTCCGGTTCCTTATAATTACCGGGGCCATTGTTTGTGGTCTGAATAGAGTTTTGAAATCGCAAAGCGAAACAAGTGTCGGTTCGACGATGTCACTTCCAGTTGGTCGCTGCCTAACAATGCGACCAGGAAGAGACGAACAATGGTTCGGAAGTAACGGTACGTGCGAGGCAACTATTCTTTTTGTTGGGAAACAAAGGCGACAAGCTACATTGATGATTGGCTGTTATGAACAGCCCAGGTCTTATTCGCGCCTGATTACGATCAAGCTGATAAGGCAACACTATTGACGCATCTGTTCCATTTTAATCCCTCGCTTATTCGAAACGACGGGTTACAGTGCGTTCGAGCACCTATTTATACAGGGGAGATAGGTGTAAATACGGTTGGCAGAATATCATGCCCTTTGGTATACATCTACTTATTGGTTTCTCCACAGGCCTTACCAGTGGTATGGATGTGTTTGTGGTTAGGGTAGAAGGCTTAATTTTACAATTTGTTTACGGGTGAACACGTTTGGGTTTTCCATGATTGCGCTGTATATCGTGTCACTAATTATTCATCTGTAATAATGAGGAACATGCTACAGGGGGGAGCCAAGAGTTAACCACGTCATAGCCGTTTCGATATCTTCCGCTTAACAACACCTGTTACTTTCCCTATTTTTTCGTCTTTTGGGATCGGATATTCATGTTGATGGGAAAACGTAAAGGGCGTTTAACACACGGACAATCGTCAGATCACCTTGTCGCGTCCACCGTTTACCGGAGCTATTGCAGTGTTTTGTGTATGATTCAGCATTCCTTCAAATTGGTAGAACCCATCCGTGCAACCCACCAAGGTTTAGGCAAGGACACAACCGACTCTCTATCGACTAGCATTTTATTTCAGTTGCAGAACCGTTTTTATACTTGTCTTTATGGTAATATATTTTCCGTGCATTATTTCAAATTAATTATATTTCCAAAACAGGCGCTTCTTCGTCCCGGTCGAATCGACAAAATAATTCTTGTGCCGCTCCCCGACGCCGAAACAAGGCGCGAAATTTTCCGAATCCAATTCCGAAAAATGCCGATCGCGGATGACGTCAACTTGGATGACTTGGTGGCAGAAACAGAGCGCTACTCCGGAGCCGAGGTATCTATTTATAAATGTAGTATACTTGACCGCACAAAATGGAAATTAAGATTAACTTTTTTTTCAGCATTCGTCAGTCATGACGAAATGCAGAAATGTCTTTTTTTTGCGGAACACTGTTGTTATTCCGAAAGTTTACGGATCGAGAAATAAAAAAAACGGAATACTTTTGCCCGACTGGTTTGGGCTTAGATTTGTTTTCTAATCAGTACCTTTCGCGGCAAGACTGCTATCAATAATACATATGGGTTCTATCTGCTTCAAACCTAATGTTCCGGAGCGCCACGCCCTTTTTAGCGGCCATGGGTCACGTGGCCCCATGCACAACAAAGGCGTGTTTGTTCGTCACAATATTGCCTTTTCCGCCCCGAAAGCGAGCGGTTTTCAAGCACACAACACGTTTACTTCAGTTTCACTGCTTCTCTGTCGAAAAGGGGACTTTTTTTTCGACTTTTGAATCAAGATTGTGTAGCGGGGGAACACACAGTTTAATTTTTAAACGTCTAGGAGGTGGGTGGGCATATAAAAACCCTCACGGTCTAATGTTAAATATTCCCATGTGGTTTTGCTCGTATTTTCATAGTCATATCCTTTGTCAAGCCACATAGTGAAAAACCCATTAGTATTGGCCGATTAAAACTGAAGCAAGCGCGCTACCGTATGCATCACTATTAGTTCCGGTAACGTCACAGCGGGCATGCGGTATCCTGACAAATTACGGCCGGTTTCGAAGCCCCCTGCGATACTCCCCGAATTACCTTCGTTAAACATTCCAACCAGACACGACTCCTCCAGCTGGCAATACTGTATATTGTTGTAAGCAACCACTGTGTCGAGATTGTTTAACTGGTTTACATCAGTGTTGTGCACTTATACAGAAGGCAGAAACGAGTTTACCGTTTTACGCATTATCCTACAAAAAACGTGACGCAATTTTGTAGGACTTTGTACATTGCAGTTGAATTCTATGTAGCTGAATCACACTGATAGTCTATTTTGAAACAATCTATTTCGACCTCTATATTTTAAACTACGTTATTTCGGCCTCACATTATAATAGTCTATTTTAAACCACTCTATTTCTGCTCCCTTATTTATATGTCGAACAAACGCAGAATTTTTAATCGGCACGTGCTGATTGATTTTACCAGTTATGTAAATTCCGTTTGCGGGTAAAACAAACAAAAGAATGGAACGGGAAACTATCGGTTGCTTGAAATAGCGGAAATATTTTTATCCGCGGTTAGATAAATCGGGGTCCAAAAATCCAACAAAATCTGTCACTTGTGTGTTTAACAAAAATGGTGTTATTTGTCTATAGGCGTTGACATTTATTTAAACTACCATTGAACGTGGACTGTATGATGTATTAGGTACACATCACCATGGTATTATTTTATAACTAAGCCTGTCTAAATGACAACATTACGTGTTGTATGCAATCTGTTTAGGATGTAGCAGTATGGGTGGCCGAGTTAACACACGGGTGTGTGCACAGCACGGCGCATGTAACAAGCCGCTCTTGGTGGAGTTTTAGCAAGATACCTGACAGAATAGTTCGTTTATTTTCATTGAAATTACATACCCGGCTGCCGGCTATTTGCTTACGTACAAGTTTCCTATCTGGTGGTTTGCCTTCCAATTACCACGCCTTATGGGAGCGCGTCTGCGTCGCCTTGTAACCGCTGCGCGTGTCAATCAAACGTGGTTTGCATACAAACACGGACCAAGCACCGCCCCGTGTTTATCTCCCGCGACGGAAATTGGGCGGAAATCACCGCTTGTCCGGCTGTAATTCCACCCCGAATTTTGCTGTCTCATCGCCTATATTTAACTTGGAAACGGGGCGACGGTCAATCACGATTCACGGCGCTTAATGCACGCCGGGCGTTGAGTGGACTATAAATAATACACACAATGTATTCGTTGGTTTCCCTGTCGAGCCGTCACAGCTAAAGGCGTGAAAGTTGTTTGTTGTTGATTTGGTTGCCGGGCCCACCGAGTAGAACTTATTCCCGAAACTGGAAGAGACTAAACACATAAGTTACCTCGTTCAGACATGTTGACATGCGAGAGCAAATAACCCCTTCGCTCAAGACGGGTTCGTTCATGAGGCGTCGTTGTGTTTTCATATTCCCGTCATTTCTGTCCCACTTACTGTCCCGTGTGGTCGTTTTATCTGGGCGTTTTCGCTCCTACAGCGGGCGCCCAATAACCTCTTAGCGTGGGCCTCCTCGGTGCCGATGTGTCTGTCCTATCTATGCCAACTACTTACGGCTTACCGGAAAGCATTAGGGGCTTGATACCGGATTCTCTCACCCTTCTCCCGGCGAACTATAGCGCGCAAAGTGGAAGCGGCAGACTCATGTCCAGATAAGCCCGATTTGAAGACAGCCACGACCACCGCGATGGCGACGCGGATTCCACAGAAATTCCAACCCAGTTCGTACCACTCCTGCCCTGTCATCAACCTTCGATAAGTGATATTGGTGCTTCCTGCAGTTGGAACCGCTAGATTACTTAGAGCATTGTATAAATAAAACGATTTTAGATAAGCCCAGCCCTTCGATTTGATCCAGTTTAAAATCCCTATGATTTTAGCCAACAACGGTTTAACCGTAGGTGTTTACGACAACGGCAGTACAGTCCCGCTTTTCCTAGGAGATATGCAGATCCATGACCAAAATGACCGGAAAACTCTTGTGATACGATTGGAAGTTGCCGTAAATCGTTTACATTAATTTCCATTTGAACTCACACGGCTAATTTGACCCTAATCAAAATCTGTTTTTTTCCTTTGAATCTCTCGCATCGATCTTCTCTCGTTTTCTATAACTAAGCAGTTTGATCCGGTTCAGCTTCTCGAATTACTTGGCTGAAATCCAAACTTCAAAGACCAAGATGACGTAACGTTTCCAACACCGGTATTAATCTTGGCAAGGCAAAATGAAAAATGCGTCGGTGGCGTGGGCATATAGCCGAGTGCTTTCAAATTTACGTGAAATGTGTCGTGGACATAAATCGATGGCGTAGACATATAGCCGAGTGCTTTCAAATCTACGTGAAATGTTTTAAATATTGTTTTGTCATTCTTATTTATAAGGTCTAAAAGTTCACTGGGTCAGCGGTGACTTGGTATTAAATTTCAAGCGATTCTGAATTTTCTATCGCCACCCAGCTTCCTCGCATTTGATTGGAACCGTAGGCCCGTCAGCTGTGCGAGCCTACGTCACAATGGATATACATTCCAGAATTATAGGACGCACAATACGCATTGTCCCGCAATTGTCCGCCGGGCCCCACGCGGGATGACGTCACCGCAACCACTTAACTCGCTTCCGATGTTAAGTGGATTACGCTTCGAGTGGGGGTGGGTGCCGGCCGCTCACCCGTGCGACGCTCAATTGGCGCCATTCCAAACGCTTTATAGATTCGGAAGTGTCGACACTGTTTGCGCTTTGATCTGCGGTACCGGGAAAACTAAGTAAACCACCACCTACCTAACAGGTGTTTCCATCTTAATGGAGCTTCACTCGATCGTTCAGTGTAGAGGCGTGTAATTGAATTAACAACTAACAAGTAAAAGTATAGAAAGGGAGATCGGGTGTGAACACTGTGACGGCTTCTTCCTGCGTAAACCAATCAAGACTATCCTGTTTATATTTCACCCAAGCCAAAAAGCCGGTTATACGTTGAGTTTTTTTTGTTTTTTTTACTAAGCCAAGTTTCGAACCCGTGATGGGCTCGTCACCAGGACCGTTATTCTTTGTATAAGAGTCTGTATATGTATCGGTCGCGTGGTTATACGTAGAGTTTACGTAGCAGAAAATTTTATTTCACCTCTTCTCACTCAAAATTCTCTTATTTTTCAGATCTGCTCGATTTGCCGCGAGGCGGCGCTGGAGGCACTGGAGGAAGATTTCGACTGTAGTCACGTGACTCGGAAACATTTTTCATTTGCTCTGCACTCGGTGATTCCCCAAACCAGCGATGAGAAGGCGAAAATGTACCAGGAATACGAAAGAACGCTTCAAAAATCGATACGCTAATTGTCTCGTTAATATAAGGACACAAAAAATAGTGTATTCGTATTAATATCCAAATAGAATAGGCTGAAGCATTAAAAACGTTTCAATAATTCTCCAAACTGGCCGCTAACTGATCGGTTGTGTCCTTGGGCAAGAAAATAAGCGGACATCTACCGGACCCAGTAGATTAATGCCTAGTGGGTTAAACTAAAACAGCAGTGAAATTTCAATTAAATACAACACAATAAAATAGCTTCGGTAACTGGACTGGGGACAGGAGTTATCAGACGGCTTCCATGGATAAATCGGCCGTCGTGATTTTCCACCCGCCAGTAAGGAAATCCTCCTTCATCCGCCAAATCGATGGGCGGTATTACCAAACATAACCAGATCGATGATCAGTAAAATTAGCTCCAGCCACTGCTCGTCCAAATAAACATACCTCCCTGGAGCTTTTTTAATTGAGTACACTGCAGCATCTGTGTCGGCTATATGGGTGGAAAATCTATATTAAGCCAACCTTTCGAAAATTTATATTGAGCCAACACAATCGACTATAAACACCAGATTTCTAGCGGTTTCATAGTTAGAGTTTTACTATTTACACCCGTCTGCTTAACAACTCCATGCTTTGCCGAACCAATCATCTGACTCCATAATGCTAAATGTGTACCATAAAAAACGAATGAGGGCCACAAACCGGACTGGACCGATTCATACACTTCGAAAATGTAGAAGAAACAAGAATGGTGACATTTTGACCTTTACATCAAAAGTATTAAGCTCCGAACGTTGTGACGTTCTTGGTTTTAACTAAAGCTTGTGTGTATCTATTTTGTGGTCAGCCTCTCCATCTTATTGTTTTTATTTGACCTGCGTGACGGTTCCTGGAAGTTCTGCAGTCAACAAAATAACCGCTTATGACATGACGCCGTATTGCCAGTCAAATAACGCACCGTTGACCAATAATCACCGCCTCTAGCTCCTCACATCCTGTGTTTATGTTTGTGGGGTTGCGATTAGAATGGCGTCAAACAAATTGCTGCCTGTCAATAATAGAAACTCCGCAAAGCCAGTGTCAATCACTAGTCATCCAGCTTCTTCGCTCAATCGCTTAAATACAGGATACTGATACCACAAGTGGCAAAAAGGTTGTGAAGCAATTGCTTTGACAGCAGGACTGATACAAGCGATTTGGGGGTGAGATTGATTTTTGTTGCAGTGGGTGAAGTAATAACGGCCATTTTTAGAAAAATGTATACATTACGAAAATACATTTTCGTAAATCAATTACATCTGCAGTCTATATATTCCCCCCTAACAATGCACCTTTGCATATCGATCCAAATTAGATCTTGTTATTTTTTATAAAAAATCGATAATGTGAAAAATAAATATACATGTGTAATTGTGTATTTGGTGATTTTGGCTGGCGCTAAAAACTCTTTTATGTCTCTTTATTTAACCAAAGAAACATCAATATATTTTTCTAATTTACTAAAGAACCCAATGACCCAGATTTACTGACTTATATGTTTGGGGTTATGGCACCAATTTGTACAATTTTCATCAAGTTTAATCCCAATGCAATACAAGTGCCATACAGTTGCGTTCATATCCACTATTTAAGCTCTGTAATATTTCTTTAGTACATATTTCTTTAGCTTTGGTTAACCTGTCCAATGTGATCATTTTGTAATAATATAACGTGGTTTTATGTGTAGCTGTACTGAAAACCAGACTGTAAATAGTAAAATAATAGCAGAAATGATCGCCCGGGTGTTGATGAATGTTGTTTCCGCCTTTGTGGATTACTCGGAGTATCCTGTCCTGTTACGAATGACCTTAAAGTTGATTCCCCGCGCACGCCTCACAATATCCCGTATAATCCAATTGAGGCCGCCACGCGTCGCTTGCCCTGAGATGGACACCTTGATCGGAGGTGCGGCGGATTATTCCCGATATTCCCGATATTACTGTTCGGGATATGCTCCGATAGATTTCTACAGTTCTCGAGGTTAATTCGCATTCGGGGTCATTCAAAGGAACGAATCTAAGGCCTGGCTGATCTGATTTGCCCCGTCGCTCATGAATCAATTGGAATTCCATATTAAAAATTATGCCTTTGCCTACTTCCGCATTATTTTAGTTGAATATCCCACCTTTGTCGTAAAGTTTGACTCCATCGAATATTTGTTTATGTAGCATTTCACGAACTTCAAATAGCTCAAGTTGCGATAAGGTTGGGCCCGAATTGACCTTTCGAAAACTGACCCCGACTCTCACGGACCCATTTTTTGACCTTGACTTTATTTAGCGAGAACCTCTACAATACTACACTATCGCGTCTCTGTGTTTGGTCTATCTGTCGTTTGATGGCTGCTAACTTGTGGGTTATATTTCAAGGCAATCCTGCAGCGACTTTAGATCAATTTTCATAAATTTTCCCACGATATTTAAAAAGACAATGATGTCGCCCTTGATTTCCAAACTTTCAAGCCACGACCACAGGGGATGAGAGCCACAGAGTTGGCTTCTCACATTTTTCATGCTGAAATATTATGCGTCTGAAATTTCAGACAATTGTTTGTTATCTATCAGACATGACGTTTTTAAAGTAGCAACAGTCTATTACTGGTTCGTACAAAATAACTGTGCTGACTAATAGCACAGTATTATGTAACATTTGAAATATATGCCTCTATTGCATAGAATATAAATAGCATTATCTTACACATTGCTGGGTCTCATCAGCGATGAACATTATACTATATATTGGTCGTGTGCGATTTAAAATCAACTAGGCTGCTAAAAAATATAGGCCAGCGTTTTTTTACATAGTAACACTATTGATTACAACATCCTTATGTAATTTTGTTATTTGATCTTTCCCGCAAGCGTTGGTTACAACAAAAGCATCTGACCTTTGATCACGTGACTTTTAACCCCCTTTTCAAATGTCAGGATATTCTAAATATTTAACCCTAATTTAAGTGATTGGTATTTCCCGATTCATAAAAGTCCTTAGAGCAATTTACTCTAAATAAATTTTTATATGTTGCCAATGTCCAATATATTGCGATATGTCTGTGATTAATGGCACGATCAATCGGTTTTGTTCCATTGAAAATATATACAAAGTGATGATTTGCGTGACTGTTGGAAACAAATGTGACTCGTATTGTATATTTTTAAATATCCGCTGCTAAATGAGATGAAACTACTGTCGAATAAGCACTGCTGTCAATTGAGCCAGAGCTGTTGCTAGCAAATACGTTTTACTCTCAGATTATAAAGGTATTAAACAGCAAGCCACAGTGATTGTGCACGTAGCAGTTTTTATTCGGGACTTTTGTAAATGATCTAAAAAACTTATTGCAAGGTGGGTTGTGTGGATATGCGCGTAACAAGACCACACGGCATTTTACCATGGGAGCCTCATGAAAAATTCTGGCAATGTAATTATTTTTGTTGTGCGGTTTCAACTGAACTCCGTTGCCTATAAAATACTCCGTTGCCTGGTACATGTTTTGTTGTACATTCCTGTGGCGCCATTATCGCACCCTGCTATAGTATATGGTTATGCTTTCAGTATATCTTATCGCACCCTCGCCATAGTACTCCACACCGCAGGAAGAGTTTGCATAAATTTTTCTCTCACGAATTAATTAAAAACGGATTATATTCCCCAGCAGTCGCCTCTACGATTTTCCGGCATGCTTTGTAACACTATGTATTTGACTAACCACGAGTTTGGCTTATGGTTTAGCAATGTAATTTATCCTTCCATACGAAATACTCCAATATAAAAAAAAAACTGTTTTGCCTGAGATGCAACAAATTTGTCGTGGAAATATAAGGTAAACAGTTAAAAGCGTTTGCTGATTGCTATTGAAAATTAAGTTTCGATATTGCGTGTTATATTGAAGACACTAATCCACTTTTAGCAGCAGCCAGCATATCATTCAGTAGAAGTCGCATATTGTGCTGGTTCATGTGATATTTTCTTGAATGTTCTATACGATATTGCAACAATGTCGATCATATCTTGTGGCCAATCGTGTCGTTTTTCATAGTTAGTACACCGGTGGTAGGTTGGAGAGATTTGGCAAAGTAATTAGGCAGACGAACGTCAAGTACTTCCTCGCGATAAAGTGAAGATATTGATCCGAACTCCCTTTTTACAACAGTGGGATTGTTGCAAACTCTCGCCTCTGTGTTTATGCGCCAACCAAATTGCATTTTAATTGAGCAGCTATTTTGCAGTAAACATCAGTCAGTATCGCTTTATCTACTTGGTATACTTCAACTTTAAATTCTAAAAAGGATGAATCATTGACCCCCAATTCGTTGACTTATAGTCGAACTTGCATTGGCCACGCTGCGGTGTTGTTCACGTTATGTAACTAATTTATACGGGCTGCTGGGTTTTGTTAATGAATATAGAATTAATGCAGAATCCGTTGTTTTGCATAAGAAAACATAAAAACGTTTAAATACTGGGACATGCAATGTAAGACACACTAAATTGCTATTACAATCTCCGCAACACATTACCTGAAGGAAACGTGACTAATATACCCTTGTTCCCATAAAATAGTCGGTAAAGTGGTATTTTAATACATGCCTAAAAGTTCCACGAAACAGCTACCTGAAACGTTAATGGCATTGCAAATGATCACCATCAACTAACTATCTTTTGCATTAGGCGATATTTAATCAGCTTTTTCCGGGTAAGGAAATGTGTTTACACTTATGTGGCTTTCTGAGTATTCGCAGGATGGTAATTTAGACTTCCGTGGGTAAAAATAGAACGTTTCGAACTAAACTTTGGACTGGAGGCATTGTTCGTTATAAACATGTTGATAGAAAAACAAAACATGTTGATAGAAAAAAATGTGTTAATAGAAAAAAACATGTTGATGGAAAAAAATGTGTTAATAGAAAAAAACAGGTTGATGGAAAAAAGACGGTGATGGAAAAACAACATGTTAATGTTTGTGGGGGGTGTTGCAGCTCTGTTAACATTTATCATGTACATGTCAGTTCCGATTCCATTTCGTACGTGTGATGTTGTTGTTGATAAAAGTCCGACCTTCCGGCCAAATCATTACAGTCCGTGCTGTGTTTGTTGCCATGTGACTGCTTTGCAATTTCCTTCCTGCTCTAATTGACGACATCATTAGACGGCGCATTTCATGTCTTCTGATCTAAGGTGTTTAGACGGTGATGTGTCAACCGAATGCGTGTTGGGGACACACTTTTAGATGTTTAAGATTACAGCTGTCCAACACCGGGATTAGCGTAAAGGACGAGCCACCATTTTACTGGGTGTCAATAGATAGGCCCAGCAGTTTGACTGTACAATGACTGTCTTTTTGATACAATGACGCGGCATCGCCCAGTGGTCGGACAACAGATAAGTATCTTTTTGAGTAGAAAACACCAAAATTCAATTTACACGATGCGATAAGGATCTACTAAGACAGAATATCACACCGTGAAATCTGATAGTTTTATACGTATTATTAAACTTTGAAACTACCGTTATTTCATACTTCATCAAAATTGAGAATTCATCTAACAAGAAGTCTTTCTTCGGAAGCTATTCTCAGTAAAAAGTGACCATGCCCATTGCTGTAAAACAAAAGCGAGCCTTAATTCAGATTGTTTGCTGTCGTCAACCTTTGGTTTAGAATATGTTACAAAAAAAGGCTTAATAAGTTTTAGTCCAACCTACGATGTCATGGATTCGTCGCAGTTGCGCATAGCACTTATCAAGATCCTGAGCGCCAGCATTCAAACCGCGAACAAGGCCTTTATTAAAACGGCTGATTTTAAAAATCCCTTCCCATATTTTCATAACCGGCCGAAGTTTTTACCAATATCATTACACTAGGCAATACACCAAAGAGCTTAAACGTGGCCCAATTTTTTGGAGCCTTATAGCAGACTTACTTTTTTACCTGACTAACAACCCTGAGATGTGCTCGTCGTTACCCGAGATGTGCTCGTCATTAGTTTAATTTTTAAATTAGCAAGTTGTTTATGAATCGGTCGCTAACCATTCGGCCACACAGCAGTTTCCACACCACAATAGATCACGTGATGATATACGCCACACTTCGTGCAACAGCGCTGCTAAGTGGAAGCGCCCAACGTATGTGCGATAAGCGAGCGTGAAATTACAATTGACACCCGGTAATGTCACGCTTCCGCGAATAATCAGCGCGAATACTAAAATCCAAGCCATTTTTGGCGAAGTTACGACACCTCCTTGGCCTGACATTGCATCGTGTAAGGCATGCCGCTTTCATTGCGTGACGCTGTGTTACACAGTGATTAACTTTTACCGGTTAAACTATTTGGGCTGTAATGAGCATACCACTGGTAATACTTCAACCCACCCGGCAATCAGGCCATCCTATTACTTCAATAAATGTTGAAGCCGATGTTGTTGATTTGTGTTAAATATAAATTTTGTTACAACATTAAAATCTGCTAAACCAGTGGTAATGGTTTGAGCAATTAATAAGTCATTACCTATTTTAATGTATGTTTAGATCGAATAATATTTTAACCGATTTTAAGCTTTCATATCTGTTTTTATATTTTTCATAAGCTGTAATAATTATTTGCTACTAAAAAAATAGTAATGACAGCAGGTGAAAAAAGCAGACAACTACTCAGTTGTTTGTATGGCCGCTTTATTTTGATTTGATGCATACTGTATGGAAATTAAACTCGTGATTGGGGTTTATCTAGCACTGGCAGCTGCGCACGACAAAAGGCTCATATATTGACAGTGGTGTGACGAAAAAGCACATCAATAAAGCTCATCTGACATGGACAGTTGCGTCATAATTATTATAAATCTTCTACGTCATAATACTACCTATAGCGTCATAAAGATGCGCTATCATATCGATTGCATTTCCTACATAGCTTCGGTCGCTTAGGAAAAAAGTTCGAAGACCAATTTGTCTGGTGCGTTGCCAGTATAAGTGCACAAAAAACACGAGTTTTATATATTGATGACCTCGTGGTGGGTTAAGATTTTTTTGATTTTCAAAAAACGGGATGGTGGATATTGGGTTAGAATCTTAATCTGGGATTGCTTAGTTATTTCCTAGTTTCGACGAAATGTAAGCGACCAACTACAGAAAGGGCGATAAAATCGAATCTCGGATCCTTGGTCTCGATTTAGACGTAATCTTTCTTCGCGGATTCGAAGGCAGGCCCAAATAAGGGTCACTGACGTATAACCCTTTGAAATCCCTTACCGAAGACGAAGATTTTTGGTGTTAGCACGCGAATTAAAGCTCTGTGCACGCGAGGTGTCAGAACCACCCCTAATTCTCATAGCTTTGATTTGTTTTCAAAGCTTTTAGCCTATCTATAAATGGAGGTCGTCCTGCTGTGACACCTGATCAGCCGAACAAGTTTATTCGAGATACGAAATATCGTGACAAGTCACATTGTTTTTCCATCTCGGTATATTTTTACTACTATTTTACTGTCAGTCCGACGCATGTTATATGTAAGCTCAGATCTCAAAGCACAGTTCAAATATGTTTGCATGGTGTGGTTATGTATAGTGTGTGCGTCGTAGCTCGGAAAATGTATATTTATTATAGTTAAACCCGTACTAGAAGCTTTGTACAGAAATATATATTAAAAAAGTTTCTTTAGAACGTCTTTACAGGTGATTTTTGTCGAAAGATATTTTAATCCTTATATATTCTTGGCATAAAACCTCATAAATCATGTCGCTCATTCTCACTGTTGATATAACTAAAGAAAGTGTATGACGTCACAATGAACCATTGTTGACGTTTCCCAACGCTTCCGATATTCATCCGCACGTCGGTTTCAACGAGAATCCCTTGTTTGCTCAGTCAGCGGCCCTCGAAAAACGGTGGCAATTTTCACCTTCCCGCAGGCCAGGTGTCGCAGAATTTAACGGTATATTGCGGAGGTCGAGATTATCGGAATACCCGAATGCGATTTAGAATCACAGACCACGTTGATCCTCGTAACAACAATGGTCGCGAGTACCCTCATGTCAACACGCCATTCATGGATGCAGATTTTCGGAAACGTAAAAGAAAACAACGTTGCTCAACTTCTAAAATCCGTTGAATCTCACATGTCTTCATGCTTTCGCTTATGTGACATTTATACAATTTCGTCGTATCGTTGTGGGTATAGCGAAGTGTCGGGATATTAGACAGATAACCACGGATTACTCTGAACCAGTGAGAATGGGGAACCACGCGTGCGGCCCCCCGCCTAGACCTCCCCCACGTACAGACATAGCACGCACAAACAACGCAACGTTAATTGGAAGTTGAAAGCTGATCGTGCTTGTGCAGTCGCTGCAGCCGTTACCGAGGCGTCTTTCATCACCGGCATTGGCACAGCCCCGAATCACCCAGGTTAACCCGTCTGAGGGGACACAGCAGGATGTGGCCGATCGCCTTGTTTTGTTTGCTTTGCTTTCCGCCCGCCCTTCCGCAAAATAGTTATGGACTCCCGCCTCTCTATTTTTGTGTTTACCGAAGAATATCTCTGTAATAACTTGTGCGTTAACTTTCTGGGACACCCTTGTCAAGGCAGGCAACATTCCGACCGCATACTTCGGCGACTTAGTCCCAAACGATGCATCACACACCAACACGACCGGCACGGATTTAAAAACATCCAAATGCTACAGGTCGACAGTTTTTCTCCATACACGCCTTAATTGTTGCTACCGCAGAATGTTCTTGCAGTGCTTACCGACATTGTTTTTGTGGGCAGCATTTCTATGGCAACACTGTGACGTCACAGCGTGCTTAGTTTAACTACAGAAAGCGAGATTCGCAGAAGAGATGTCGAGCGAAAACAGAGTTATTACGAGTTAAAGACCCCATGGCAGCAAGTTTTTGCCTCTGCAATTACTTCAGCGTGTTTGATAATGCGCGAATTCGGCAATCGTGTGTACGTGGCACACATAAGCTGAGCGAGACAAGTTCTACATAAATTATTAACTGAAGTAATCAGATTAAGGAAGCTCGATTTAACAGATAGAGATAATCAAGTTAGCAAATATTAGCTGTAGTCTGGTTATCTTATTACTTCTCTTTGATTAGAACAAATACGTCATTCTATTTTCGCTACATAAAGTGCACTCTATATCGTGAAATATTTTAACAATTTGTGCCAGGAGGATAGGATAGTCTTCTTCGTGACAGGAAAATGACCTGAGGTTGTTACAGCCATCATGAAACTATTACACGTTGAGAGTCGCTGGAGTTTATGAATGGTTTTGTATTTATGTTGTTCTGCATTTTTAAAATAGATTCAGGCAACTTTGTAAGGGGCTTTCCCAGACACACAGAAGTGATATTTAGTGGAGGGTGTGGTGATCGTACCTTAAACTACCCGGTAAGCAAACGACGTATACTTACTTAACCATTGTGGGGCACAACCGGGTGAATGCTTTCACACTATTTAGCTCGAATGGCCGATTGTAGTTTGTAGCTAGTAAAGATGTAATCACCCAACTCAACTCATTGTAAATCGACAAGATGGTTTTGTTTTTTTCGCGTGAAGTGGCACTTAGCGCCCCTTGAATTCGTGGCCACAATGCTCATATTGTTCCGGTGTTTCAGAGTAACATATCGCAATTTTAATGCCAGTTGGCTTCCACGAATTATTGCAATCACGAAAATTTCTTGTGCGAATCCTTCATGACCGTCGGCATTATGCAATTAAATCGGCTCGTACACTTAAGCATCAAGAGTGTTTGTCTGCGTTTGTGGGCTCGCGCTTGCTTTTGGGTTGTTTACTGACCGGGGCGTTAGCTGAGCTTGTTTAGGCTGGCTGCCTTACGGTCTCTGGCGAGCTGCGCAGCGGAAAGTTTATTCTCCACAGATCGCACACTAATAATTATAGTGACCACGATTTGTACTGTCTTAATCTCAAATTCGAAGTCCATAACTCTTGATTCGGTTTAGTTATATTCTGCGTCTTATTCAATTTAGGTTACGTTCGCGAAGCAAGTTACTTAGTACGTTATTAGCATCACGCAAGTTATCTCAAGTACGTTATTGTAGGTTATATTATTAGGTTATATAAATTTCCGTTAATATAGGGAATTTACAAGGTGCGAAAAGTTTACGTGCCAGACGTTTCACATCTGCACGTTTGACTAACTGTGGGGACGTAGGTTGAAAAACTATGTTAACGATTTAAAACGCAAAAGTACAAAGGCCCGTACAAGGTGATAATTACGTAACGGGTAATAATATGTGAGAGTCGGAAAACTTGAAACGCAAAAAAACGACGTTAAAACACAAAATGTTTTAGACATAAATTAAAACAAATATATACTATACGAAATGCTACAACATCTCATTTTTTCCACATTTTGTTAAGTTTGAGAAAATAAAATCACGGTCTCGTTGAGCATTTCGGATGTTCAGTCGAAATAACAATCGAAGTCATGGGGTAAACGATCTCACGAAGTTTCGAGCATTTCTCACGTTAATCCTGCAAAAACTAGAATAACCTGGTTGGGAGAATTAAGTACAAAGCTAGAATTGTGCAACCGTGCATAAAAATCTGGTGTCATGTATGTTAATGCGTGATAAATGTTAGGTGGAATATGTAGTAAAAGTGACATCTCATATTCAAGGTAGCAACGCCACAATTTGCATCACATGAGCCATATTTTTTATACTTTGCCAGCAGCTAATAAACCAAGGCGTGTACGCCTGGTTACTCACTACCGAGTGAGCATGAAATAAATGCAGCGATGATCTCGCTATATGCGACGAAAGCGCAATTAATAAAAACGCAAAAACAAAAACCGAGCGACCTGTCATATGTAGGTTTTACGACTCGTTACGAATAAGGGAAATAATCTTGCGCGGATGTATTTCCATCAACAAACAAAAGAAAACTTTTAGTAAGCAGGACATAAGCCGTGTCTCGTCATTACTGTGCGGTGTTTGTAAAAGCCTGTTTTACACACGAAATATATTCGGTTCGGAACATCCGACACATTGACTGAGAGGCGATTAGACAAATAGATATCGCATTTACATGCGGCGCGATTACCATAGCTATACGGAAGTACGCTGGTATCGTTTAATAAACTGTGGCGTTGTGAAGCGGGTACGCTCTCTTATTTACACAGCATGAGCGCAAGTGCGCGGGGCAGGGGCTATGTGACTTCGCAGGATAAGAAACAAAACTCGAGCCGCTGCTAAAACGAGTGTGTAATCGCTTGAACGAGACGCATAATTTGCGTGAGGCGCGATTAAAAGAAAACTAACGCCTTGTCGGCGGTAACATTGAAAATCTGGCGCGAAAGAACAAAACAAACGTCGTTCGACGTGTAAGTGCGCCTAATATACCGGATGGGTTGGCGCAGCATGGCTTCATTGACTCAAGCTCATGTTAGCATAATCGTAAAAGCGTTACTAACCTTGTTTAAGATGAAGTGCATGTAGCAGTTGTTGAAGGCGCGTTTGCTCTTCGTGTTTGTAAGAAGTCTGTAGAGTAAAACACCGATATTATGCATTCCTGCAATAGCCTATAGTACCATCCAACCAAACCAGGAACACTAGTATTTGCAATCGTTGCAGACTAATAATTACATATAGTATAAAAAATAATAATAAAACTTACAAAAATTAATCTAGAAGCTACAAAGATAATAATACAACCCTTTCATATTTCGTAAAGGGAACGTCGTCTTGCAGATTCTCTTCTTTCGTCGGCGGAGACGATGCTTATCAACTTGATTTTAATAGAGTGCGTTGTCTTGTTGTTAGTCACCAACTTCGTCCAGCGAAAATGGGGCGTTTCTTCTTTGATGCTTAAAATTGCTTCTTAAATAACTTGCGTTGGACCACTCGTCGTTGCCAATGTAGTTGAAACTTCTAGTTGAAGTTGACGTCGGAAATTGTTCGTTTCGGGAAGGTGCGTGTCCATTATCACGTCGGGCTCAACAATGTGGGCTCGCGCTTGCTTTTGGGTTGTTTACTGACCGGGGCGTTAGCTGAGCTTGTTTAGGCTGGCTGCCTTACGGTCTCTGGCGAGCTGCGCAGCGGAAAGTTTATTCTCCACAGATCGCACACTAATAATTATAGTGACCACGATTTGTACTGTCTTAATCTCAAATTCGAAGTCCATAACTCTTGATTCGGTTTAGTTATATTCTGCGTCTTATTCAATATAAAGTTACGTTCGCGAAGCAAGTTACTTAGTACGTTATTAGCATCACGCAAGTTATCTCAAGTACGTTATTGTAGGTTATATTATTAGGTTATATAAATTTCCGTTAATATAGGGAATTTACAAGGTGCGAAAAGTTTACGTGCCAGACGTTTCACATCTGCACGTTTGACTAACTGTGGGGACGTAGGTTGAAAAACTATGTTAACGATTTAAAACGCAAAAGTACAAAGGCCCGTACAAGGTGATAATTACGTAACGGGTAATAATATGTGAGAGTCGGAAAACTTGAAACGCAAAAAAACGACGTTAAAACACAAAATGTTTTAGACATAAATTAAAACAAATATATACTATACGAAATGCTACACGTTCTAACGTGCTTGCCTATTACAATGTACGCTACCTAACCGTGGCAGAGCTTAACCCGAGGTGCTGAATGCTGATGGCTTGTTTTGGGTGACAACTTGGGCTCTTCCTGTTGTCTCGTTGCTTAGTGTTGCCTTGCTATTTCGACGAAAAAACTTGTTCACGGCCGACCGTAATCACCGATTTTCGACGCTACCTGTGAGTTTTGTGCTGCTTAAAATAAGGCCAGCATGCGATTTGGTAAATATTTAGTTTTGCGGCATTTCTCGATGTGTACCAACATTAAAGAATTTAAATTCGACGCAAGAATGCTCGTAAAACAGCAAGTCGTTAAATTTCAAAATTTATATAAGTAATCAAGTATTTAGATGTTAATGCTAGAAGCGATATGTATTTGCACGCTTATGACCTGTTGTTGTTTTGTCTTTATTTATGGGTTAGCAGAATTTAACGTGGCGTGAGGTAAGCATCCGTGTGGCCCTAGAGAAGCGGAAACCGCAATATTTCGTCATAATTATTCGTCGGACATGGCCCACTGCCATGCGCACACAAAGTGAAAGGCACCGAGTGAGCTTTAAGACTCCACTTTCTTGGGTAAGATATTAAATAAGTTTTAGGTATTGTAAACACAAACAAAAGTGACTGTTGTTAATTTCATATAAGAAATTGACCTTACTGTTTTATAGTTTGTATCAGCATTTAAGTGATGAAATCAAGCATTATTTCTCTTAGACACTTCATTCGCTAATTATACACATTATGTTGACACAGACTACCGCTGTTTGTCTGGTACATTCCATTCCATGTATATTGCCCTGTCAAGTTAATTCAATCGTTACAGCAGTAGGAGGTAACTAAAACTTGAAAGAAATACCAACAGTGGGCCCGCAGGAGTGCATAAACTAAGTGCAGAACTTCGTCTCCTTACGTCCGCAGGGAAATGCATGGAGGCTTATCTCGAGCACATGTTCTGATTTCCCGCTCTAAGTCACGTGCCACATTGTTGTCATTGTGGAATGCTGCTCGTTCAGCCTGAGCCAACACGACCATTCGTAGTACGACCATACTACGCCGCGCCCGCTGTTCATTTTGCAGTATGGTCTTTGTTTTAAGTAAGCCAGAAACATAAAGGATAACTTGTTTGCCCTTCAATATATTTATATAAACATGCTTCTACTATGTTGTGATAGACAGCATTCAGCAGTGAATAGATAAGTTATATTTGTTTTGTGGCTAAAAGGCTAGGTTGTAATTAGCATAGTTTAAAGGAATCCGCCATTGATAAAAGTTTCAGTCATGCGGCTAAGTCGTATTGTAGTGCTGTTTATGTTTAATGAATGGAAGCGACCACTTTACGTATACAGTACCACAGTGCGTAATTGTTTGTACATATGTATGTTGTGTAGGCATATAATACAACACGTTGTAACGGAAATCCCTTCGCTTTCTGCAGTGCATCGTGCCGTTTTCCCAGGCTGTAAAACAAGACGTTCAGACAGCCAGAATTCAGGTTAGCTTTGACTATAGCTTTCGCATTAGACGAACGTTTTAGGTGGCATCATTACGACTTAGCTTGGCCAACCACCGTTAATTACAAACTGTTAACCTTCTTGGTAGAGAAGATTTCTCGCTCTAATGGGCAGTATTTGCGGTAAGGCGATACCTCACTTGTTGTTATTTCTCGCCTGTGCTTCACTAATTGACGATTTGTCTTGCTCCGGTAGCTGCTCTATCAACAAAGGCTCGACTTAGGTTCTCTTGCTCCAACGTTGTTGTGTAACACTCCTGCAAAGCTGTATAAACCAGACTTAAACGACGGGGGGGTCGTTGCTGTCAATCCTACTTTTCTCACGTCAGATTGTCAAATATGTCTGCCATGTTTTTAAAGTGAAATGTTATTTCAGTCGTTCATAGGCGTCGAAGTGATGTGTTGTTTACTCAGGTTTTTAAATGATGAAATATTAAGTTGGCTTAGCGTGGTTTTGCTAGTGTGATGGAAATATACAGCGTTTGCCTCTTGTTAAGGCAGGATGGGGAGTGTAGCTTCGTAATACTCACGACATCCGGCCTGCCATATTCTCTTATGCGTCTATTCCCTCTGGTTCTCACCGGACACTTGAGGAAATGAGCTTTGGCAGTTCTTACTGGCCATTAGCATTCCACGTTGCTCCGTTGGGATATAACCCGCAGTTATGTCGATGAGACAACAAAAGAGTATTTGCTCTTTTACCCACTACACTTTTCAGTGTTGAATTGTGACGAAACGACTGTTCTTAACCGATAGTTAGTATATGATAATTAAATATTTATTCAGTGATTTACGTTCAAAGTATTGATGTTTTCAAGAATGCCTGTTGTTTTCAGATGTCGGGTTAATATTAAGAAATATTGCAGAGTTTACAGCTGGGATTGTTATGTCACAACTAGCATACATACAAACGTATACCCTTGTGTTGTAATTACTTTTGTTTTGTCTGCTATAACTACTTTTGCTAAGAGATCTATATTACAATTCATCATGTAATTTTTGTAATCATCAAATAAATTCTTAGTATTTATATCATTTTTTTAAACGCATGGATGTACTTTGTTACAGAAATTGTTAAATTATTCCTGAAATATATAGGCAATGTGCTGCATGACATCACTGCATTGGAGCATATCGAAAAAAGTACGTAAAGGTTAGTGTATGCACTTTATACGTACTTGAGCGCATTGCTGACATTAGCTACAAAGTCCTCCCATTTAGTTCTTTTATCTAACTTCGGATATTCTTGGTATTAATACTTTGGAGTCAGGTGTGGCCACATAAAAGGTAGCTCGTATCAGTCCGACTGTCACTGTATCTAGTTTATGGTAGCTGGATATGCATCTCCTTGTTTATATGGTAGATTTATGTTTAACTGGTGTTGTTGTTGCTTATCCGATTTTGTTTTTGGTAAAACTGATTTCCGAAGTTAAGATTCGGTATAGTCCCCACTGAACTGGTTTGGGTAAACTCTTGATTAGCCTGGGCAGTCTTATCCGCGGCGGAACACACAACAAACAAACCGGGCATGTTTCTCCGTTTGTACCTTGTTTGCAACATGCTCACAACCGTGGGAGAACACGGTGTTGCTCAATGCACTATCAGGACAAACATCGTATCATTTCCTGCCGGGAGTGAGAACAAGCATTTAATTCCGAAACACGAGGTTTTGTGACAGGAACCACCCACGTGATTGCTATGATTTTCAGCTATCCAAACACGGACTTTAAGGAATTATAATTTTATCCGATTAATTTTACGTTCATTGATGTTTTGACCTTGCTTGAAATTGGTTTTGTTTGATCTCTGCTAAATTATGTCGTTAACGAGTTGTAATAAGCACTGTTTAGTATCCAATCTGCGAAGCGCCTTGCCCAGTTTGCCTCGTCCCGTGCCAAGCGAGCGGGTTTCAATTGACAGAATCGGTGTAAAGGATGTTTGTGAATACTTTGCCTCGCCTATTTTCCACTTTCGAAACTTCCTTTCTACCCTACTCATGCACGGCCCACGGGCATTCAAAAGTTGCTCTAAAATCATCACAGACCGTTTACTATTTCGACTCGCTCGTCCGGTACCGGTGGTTGCCATGGCTGCCAGGGAGTTGTTTACCGACTCAGCTTCGCTTCTTCCTTTATCCGGAAATCCGTTTCATGGTCAATTACAGGGGGCGCTCGCCCTTTATCCCTATCAGCAGGCTGAACGAGCCACATTAAGCATAAAGGAGGAAACTCAGTGTCTCAGTGACATTTAAAATATTTCCTTCTGTTCTATTTCCCTGACGCCCAACAGGAGTCGCATTCCGTGTCCATCACGTCGAGGATATTGATAAATTCTTGAAGGTCCCTTTGTGAGTTTATTGCCGAGTGGTTTTATGGTTCCCCGATTTGAACTCTGCGGGGAGAATACTCGCCTAGGCGTATCGTAAGTGGCGAGGGATGAAAGTTGTTCGAATAATACTTGTTTTGAAACGTTCATTTCCGACTGTGCAAAGACCCCGTTTTAGCTCCGTATCGTGTTTCGCTGTCGCTGCCTTCAGGAAAGTTATCGCTTCGCGAACATTCGATACCTCGGGTGGGAAACAGTCAGACCAAACACTTCACTCTCGACCCATCCACTCCCTATATAAATTGTGTTGTGGTGTACCATTGTGCAAGTTTTTATTCATAAGTCGGCACGACTTTTATGTGGCGTCATAGCATATCAGTCGGTGGTGTGGTGGCTCGGTGTTATCACCAGCAGTAGCATTGCAGCGGTTGCAAGACGAGCCATGTCGGTGCTTACAAACGTTGACAGGTTGGCGCCGGAGAAGTGATCGTGAAACCGCCACTTCTTCGTCGATATGGGACGAACCGGAGCGTCGTCGCGCGAAACCCGGTAATGACGCCGCTTAAACCAGTTGGACAAATATTTGGCGACAATTCGATACGGAGGTCCGACATGGGCCACAGATCCGGAACCTTTTCATCTCGTGCCCGCCATTCCTTTATCATTTGAACGAAAACGCGTTTATTTTCGTTTGTTATGTTTTCTGATCCGTTTCCGTTAGAAAATCATACAAACATCAAGTTTTGTCTGTACTTAACTCCATATGGAGTGTGGGTAAAAATGGTTTAAGTTAAGTAGAAGCGATCACACGCGCGCAGATGTTTCAACTCATGTGTCAAACTTTCTTTTCGCATCTGTCATTTCTTGGCCTTGATTTTTGGGCTGCCGGACGTCGTTTTTTGCTTTGATCACATCTGGCAAAGCAACTTCATCAATCTAGATTTTGTTCTCGCTTCTGGCTTTTCATATTATAGCGAGTGTTTTTTTATAAAGTAAAATGATTTAATCGGAAAGGTTACGGCGTAATTGGACGTTTCTTTAGTGACCCGCGCCTGTGAAAGAAATTGCGTAATGTCGTGCGTGTGCGCCGTGTGTGTGTAGCGCGACTCAAGTGCGTACGAAACGGAAACGATGTTATCGTCGGAGATTAGCTTGGCACGGCAGCGAGTGATGCCAGATTGAAATTTTGATAACTCTCCAGTGATGCCAGAATAATAAAAGATATAACATTCCGACGTGATAGTTTTGATCAAAAATTCGACAAGTTCGCACATTCCTAGTAGAATGTTTATTGTTTATATTTCGCAACAGTCAAACTCGTCAAATATGCGTCATACTTAATGCTCTCATGGCTTGAATATCTGTTCCTCGTAACGATTCAATCTACACGTAGTGCTTTGCTGTCAATATATCTGAACTAAAAAAGCGATCACCTTGTTGTTACCAAGTTATAGTTGGCGATAAGCTGATAGCGCAGTATGTTGGTTCTCACTTGTGTCCAATAAGCTTAAAGCATTCCACAGTAGGTATGCTCCTGCAGCAATTAACTTTTCACCTGACCTTTCCGTCTCGCAACCAGATAATGCTTGCTTGCGCGGCCTATGCATGGCCCATTTCTCATATATTTTAAGCCCATCGACACTACGCTAACCCAAAGCGTTGTTGTTGTGGATTGTACTGGGAAATTATGACACGGCGCGGCGAACCCGAACCGACAGCCCAAGCAAATGGAATTCCGCTCTTGCAGCGCATATTAACCAAGCGGCAAATGAAATGCCCAATACCACCGCCATATTTTGCTTGTGGATACCTCCCGTTTGCTGTTGGAAAAATATTTACTTTGCCAACAGCAGTATTCATGTTGAATCAGCGAAGCATAACTTGCCCCAATATTCGAAGGTGTTTTCAAATATCGTCCGGATGTTTTTGTTGTATTCTCAACAAGCGACCTATAATAAACACAAGCATATCGCCAGTGGTGTTGCCCAATTCATTTCATACCCATGTCAAGTCTTTCGTTCTGTATTGCCGAGCATGTTTATATTAAATAGTGAGTGATTGGCATTTATATGTAGGCAACACTGCTGTTAATATACCGGTTGTTATTCTACCGGGGATCACGCATAGAATGATTGTCCGGTATCTATTATAACCTCAACCGCAAGGTACAACTACCAGTGATTCCATTATTTAAATCCCCGCCAGCTGCTCGTAATTCTAATGGCATTAAATTGAAACCGGCAGCACTGCCCGGAGGTTGCTTCGCAGATTACCGGTTTATTATTAATCGCCGCCCTTCCGTTTGATTTATCACCCCCGGTTAAGAACCGTTTCGACGAACGGAGATGCTTCTATTGACAGTAAGAGCTGCCGGTTTGGATTTATTTCACAAAAGATAGATTCGTGCGGTTACCGCTCCATTATTATGCGCCTTCCGCATTGTAGGAAATATAATGATGTATGGGCTTAGAGATTCCTCCGACGTTTTCCATTTATATCCGCGACGCAATTACCGCGGCCTATACTCAATATTCATTTAAGGGGGTAAATTGTATGCTATAAGTCGCATTCTACTCCGCAACATCGTCGAATGCGGATTGAAGCAAACGAGATGGCGACCGATAAAAGGACGCAAGCGACGCACGGCACGCTACGCCTAATCACGGCTTGGCGGAGGCATTTCACAACCGCCTATCTCCGACAGCTTAAATCGTAAATTACCACTCTGGAAGGCTGTAATTTCTATGCTTTGGCATTCAGCCGTCGAAGAGACGATGCTGTTTTCGTCCGCGCGGTTCCTCGGCTTTATAACCCGAACCACTCGTACCAAGAATCACCGTTGCGCTGGCCTAGTAAACAAACTACTTTAAAGCTTACAAAAACCCATGAACCAACGTAACAGCGCCGTCAAGTGCGACATATCGACATGTGCCGGTCGAAAAATCCTTCTAATCCGAAAATCAACTCCCGGCCAGGTCATAAAGTTAGACGTTTCCAACCTTGAGTAAATCTGACCCAGCGATTCGAAATATTTGTGACTGAAGGGTCTATTATCTTATCATAATCATATTTGTTCTTGAATTGTCTCCGGGTGTGCATGCTAAGCACACAAGTAAACACAACTTAGGTCAGATTTCAGCGCGAACTTTTAAACTGTTTGATAGTAAGTAGTCCATTACGCAATAAGCTTGCTACTATAATTTGAGATAAGAAAAAACGATTTTAAGGACTTGACTTATGGTTTAATATTGTAGCAGTCTAAAGAATTGAATCGTTGTAGGAGGCGGTGTGGTGAAGTCCTGTACCGACTAAAAAGTTTTTATTTAATATAAGAAGTTACTTATTTCTTGTTTTATTCCTTGACAAAATCTATCATTTGTTGCACTTGCCATAACGTTTTATTTGCTACACTGACAAATGCATTTGCTGTTTGTTGATGGGATGCAATGTATTGGAGTGGAACGTCCTTTCGCAGAATGCCGTTGTTTTGTCCGAAATAGGAAACTTGTATTAGGTGCGAGGCGTCGGTGTAAACACGAATGTAGTGCGTTCCTATTACAAATCCATAGTTTTGTATTTTCCCAGGCGAAATCGTTACCGTGCCGCGCGCGTTCCAATAGTTAGACCAAGTCACGTGTTAGAGCATCGGTCATTGTAAAGGTATGAGTGGGTATTGTTGCCAAACACTTGTCCATTACGAACGGAAGAAAACATAGGAACACTTGGCTCACTTCGGTTAGACAACCACAGTTGATACTGGCAAGTGGACGATCCTTTCACCCCATTGTTAGTTCGACCTCTCTGTATAATGCGCAGATTTGGTTACCCGGGCCGAATAAAGGCCGCCAGTCGAGAGGAACTAATAGATTTTCAGTTTTATTTGGAACCGTGCCCGTTCGCGCCTTTTCATACTGGGTTTGTTCTGTCTTGGTCGTTTATTCCTGTTTGTTCCGGGGCAACGGTTCTGCAAGTCCCCGGAATTACGTCAGTTCCCGGCCGATTGATAATTTTAATGTTTCCACTTGCATTGGATACTTTCGGAAAACTCGAGGTACAAATAGATGTATACACTCAAATGCAGCATATGATACAAACCTTACACCGCTTGCAATCCTATCATCGCCAAGCTGATGCATACGATTGTGTCCGCAGGGCGCCCCGTCCGTTCAAAAACCCCGAAAAATGGTAACAAGCTCGAAAAAGAAGCCTGCCCTTTCGCCGCGGTGTTCTTGAGTTCGCGTTCTTGTCGCGAAGTCTTTGTTTCACGCGCGCATTCACAAACACCATCGCGTGACACAGCGACCGGGCAGCGCTCTTTGTTGGCCCAGCTTCGTAAATCCAAGCACACCATAAAGAGCTGAGCGGCCAAGCATTATCTTACGACAGTTAGCGTTTGTCAGGTGGCAATGTTACAGCAAAAGTTTGATCGGTCCCACTTGTTTTTTCTGCAACAATTGTAATGTCAGATTTAAAGGTGAGATATTTCAAAGTATTATTCATACTATTTAGGTAAAAGCGGTAAACTTGTTTTATCAACTTATTTTTTCCATGCATCACCGTGTTTTTAAAGCCTTGAGTCAGCGATGACCATACAGCTTTGAATGCTGATAAAACAGCAGGAATGGTTATTAACTCAGCCAGTGGCGGATGTTTTCCGCTGCGCTATTACTAATCGCTCATCTCAGCTTAATCGTGTGAATGGGCGAGAATTTTCGCTAATCTCGTGTTCTAGAGCAGGGTCAGGCGAGGTCGTTTGCTTCCTGTTGACCACCGCGTATGACGCTATAATGCGGACAGGACGTCATAATAGGCATTGTTCCGCTGCTGACGGTGGCTGATCTGTTTTCTGCTTTCGGCACACGCCTTCTCTGCAACATGACATCAGACGACAAATCATCGCTTAGTTATGTGGCCGCCTAACCAAACAACTGAGAGCCAATACGTTTGTCAAACCACGTTCTCTTGCGGTTTTAATGGGAAATAAAATTTCCTTCAATTTCCGAAGTTTAAAGTAATTTTCCGATCCGCTGCTCACTTATACCCCGCGCTAGGTTATTTTAAGCACTCTCTACTTCAGTCATGCGAATTCCATTCATCACAGCTGACTCAATTTTCACTTTTCATCCGCTTCCTTCGTCCGGTTGTGTTTCTCACCGCTTTCAATTCAGCAGCTTCTAATTATCAGCTTAGAGATGATTCCTGCCTCTAGCCTTACCGCCAGTATAACTTCCAAGTCTTGTAATGCGACCGCACACTGGTACGGAGTCGCCCGGCCGCCGGATACTCTTTACATTGGTTAGCTAGCATCATGTCAACGTCCAGGCCACTTGTTCTGAACCCACCAAGTTCAAATCTTGCTACATATCGGCCACCCATAGCGGCGCAACCTACAGTTTTGTTTACGCAAGAAATTGTATCGGATTTCGAAATTGATTGACCGCGTTTTAACCAACTACCCAGCTGCCGCTTCCGTGTTTATGTTATATATTTAAAGGTCCGGAAGGTAGGGCTGTATTGTTTGATATTTGTCAACGTTTTATTTCCCAGCCGACCTCTAAATACCACAATAAAGAAAGAGTAATATACTCCCGGAGCTATAAGGAAAAGGCACTGGCGGTCCCGAGTAATTTCCGCTCCGCGGGATGTCTTTCGACATACCGCTCTTTCGCGACTTAGGGCGGAAACGACAAGATCAATTTTTAATGTGATTCCGAAATAGGAATCCGTCGGCTTGTCCAAATGTCAGCCGACATTAAACAGACGGGCCCACGTTTTATTTCTGGCGGCGACACGTAAAATAATCACAGCATTTCGTGGTTTGTCCTTCTTTACTGCCATTTTCGTGAACTCTATTTTATAATCAATAAAAAATACTATCGCTTTTAACGCATTGTTCACCTGCGTATGCTTTATTTATGGGACATTCAAAAGTTCGCCGGCCTACGTTAACTACACCACCTTACACATTCGCAAAGCACACAAATTCCGTCTTATATACCACAGTGTAAACTTGTACGACAAAATCGAGAACAAATTATGAGAATAACATCTCAAACTAGGTTATAGGGGCGTTCACGCTTAACTTGACTATAAAAATGAATATTACACATCCGTTAAGCACACATTTTTTTACACTTAGTCTATTCTATCCCAACCAAAGGGGCTGTATTTCGGTACGAATTTTGACCAAATATGGCAACCGTTTTGTCCAGACAGGACATACAGATTTAATTTATTCTTACAATGTTGCTTGTATAGAGTTGTACGTAAAGTTTTGCCGGAATGTGGAAATGTGGGTCTAGTGATATTATTTTTTTGTACTAAGCACAGTAAAGTGGAGCATCGATATGCGTGTACCTTAAAACTAGCAGTTAAGGATTACCGACTAATAACACAAACGGCTATATACTTGAACATTAAACCAGCCCATTATTCATGCTGCTATGCGCTAGAGTGGAGCATTAACTTTTGCAATACGAGATGCGCTGGATCCAGGCGGATCGAAGTATTGCGTGTGTGGTGGTTTTAAGTAGCGGAAAATGAGATGCAACGATTTGCTCGTTTCCGCTCCCTCGTTAATCTTGCATGAACCAAATACGTGTATTCGGAAGTTATGAATTATAGAACAAGGCCCGGGCCTCTCGCATTCGATCTAGCGAACGCACTCATTTCACTCAGAGATACTGATATGTCGTATGTGCAATATAGTCGATAAACGCATCTGGGTTTTAATAAATTTCTTTGAATAAATCAATCAATCTAAACGGCCAAATGCGTATCAGCTACCTAACGCGTTTAGGTTTCGGTTTAGATTATTTCGGTTTGCATAAATTCTTAAATAAATTCTAACAGAAGGGTATTGAGTTCATCATCGTTTAGCCCGTGTATTTTTGGATTACGGTAATTTGCCAGATTACAGTATCTATAACTATCACTTAGATCCTAATCGGTGGTTTTATTTTTCCAGTTGTCAACTAAAACGGAAATTGAACTAAAACGCTTTATGACTGGCACTAATCAATATCCGTCGATTTTATTACCAACCCACGCGAATTCCGCTGGAAATTGCGTTTTCCGCCCAAGTTTCCGTCGGTCGATATTTTGGATCTATATTGCTTTCATACCGGAAGAGCGGTTTCGTTGGGCAAACATGAGCATATTGTTCGTCGTGGCGGTCGATATTGCTCGTCTTTCTTTGTGTTTTCTCCCTACTCCCCACGTCTTATCCATGATGGAATTAAATTAGGAACGTTCTTAAGAACTTGCCGAATCGCACCCTTATAGTTATTTTGCATGTTAAAGAACATGTCGGTGTGCTTTTAAATCTCCCTTTATCTTGCACGTTATAACCGAGTTTAAATTAAATTATCTTTGTTGTTTATGGCAGATTATAATAAGCGGGTGGTTTTATAGAGGTTTACTTCGTTTGTTAGTGCGATCCTTCAAATGTTTTAATACCCCCGCCTCATACTTGAGCAAACTAGCTGGGCCGACGTCTAACTTAATAAACCGTGATGGCAATCAAAATTCGAGCAAATAGGTTTCCCGGTGATAAATTGCTCGCCCTTATTTACCCTCCGGCCCAGTGCATCGCGGCAAACATGCTAATACAAGGGCAAACATGTCCCTTCCGGTCGCTCTGGCTTGTGGCCAGTTCTACGTCATCGCCGTTTCTGGTGGTTAATTTTTAACCTGAGAGCTGTGGAAGTTGGCACATATATTGAGAGCGACTTCTTCCGACCATAATTCAAGTTCAAATTTATTGCGAATGTAGCAGGATTTTGCTGGACTTTTTTTGCCCTGCCACTGAACACCTGAAATCTAACGCTGTGGACGCTTTAGCGAGTTCACGATGCTTGTAAAACAAAATTACCTCGTGTTTACATACTTCCACACGACACACGTCCTTGCTAAAAATCGGGTGTGGTCGACCCTTAATGTGTTTGAGATTTATGTAATTATTAGCCTCTAATGGCCCGGGCTGGAAGACGCTTCAACCAGGCTTGGTTTACTTTTAGCGGTCAAAGTCCGTGTGCTGATTTTATCATGATAACCTATCAGCAGGAACGCTTAAATATCCAGAAGCCTCTACATATAGCTTATTCTAATCTCTGGAAATATATATGATCAAGCCGGACTAATAAAGGAAGTTGGGAGCAGGTAAACCCTGCTTATCGCATACTAAAACCAACATGGATTTCACACGATCACCATTACTATTTTACGTTTATATTTTAGCTCCTTTTACATAATTTCCCTTTGGTTTGTTTTAATCTACAAGTTTGTGAGATATTTACGCCTTTTTATATAATAATCGTTCGTGCAATAATGATAAAAGAATGGTACAATTTCAAGTGTTTGATCGCGTTACAATATTTGTTCAATGAAACCTTCGCGGTTTGATTTAATATAAGCGGCATCTTTACGCTTTGAAACGTTTGTCCCAAAATTTAAAACCTGTCTTAACTATATATTTAACATAAGTAATAAAACGAAAATTATTTAAATATTTAACCTACGACCTTAAGCACAAAATTGTTACCTTCATTTCGGTATTAAATCGACTAAAATATTTCCTCTTTTTTTAAATGACTAAATCACGATTGCCCACATATTAAATTTCTATATCGAGCTGGTAAACCACACCTTCCATATTGAATAATAAATCCATAAAAATACCCCTAAAATTTGTAGTTTATAGGGCATAAATATTACAACTGAGGTATGCTTTGTCACCAAGTCAGGCTCCAAAAAAGGAATCCTCTGCGCCCGACATGTCTAACTTCTCCATTTCTCAACGGTCCTGAAATCAATTACCACCAGCCAATTTCCGCACACAATATTCGTGTGGTTTGCTGGCTAATTCGATTAAGGCCTTGATCGTCGATTGAGTAGCTTGGGCGTCCAGGGAATTCATGGACCGCCGCCCTTATTTCCGATATACCTGGACGCCAAACCACCTTTGCGGAGCCGTCTCCGTAGTTTGATTCGTGATTGACGTTCCCCGACTCCTGTGTATAGGGGACGAATATAGTACAGACGCAAAACGGCTCGTTAAGGCAAGTCAGCGAGCGTTTTAAGCTCTTCTTTCCACGCTGCTTTCCTTTGCATGGACCTCGCGGTAAAACGACACACAAAAATAATAAATCGGAAGGAAGAATATCGTGTTGCCAGTGCTAATATGGTGGTTCATTCAGGTTCGTCTGTATTTGTTGTTGTTAGCCGTGTCCGTGTGGCCCGCCGAAACGTTCCACTCTGTTTATGTTTTCGTTTTTTCATACTTGGCATTTGCTAATCTGCCGTGCGCCCGGCGATGGTGACGTTGCATTGCACGTCATATAAATATTTGTGAGATGTGTCACGTCATACGCAGATGACGTGGCGAAAACCGTGACATGCGAAATATCGATTCATTTTGAAAATGCAGACTTTGTCGTGCTTAACAGTTTTATGAGTGGCTTAAACGAACGTATTTACCTATTTATCCTAAACTCGATACTGTAGTGCTCTTTTTATGCCTCATTTTTGGAAACCCAAACTCCGATCATTTGGATCCATTCGTTTCAATGGCTATTCTCTTGTTCAGTTTTCCCACGTCATATATTGCACAGCAACGAGCTGTCGATTGTAAAGTCAAGTTTATGTGTGGGCTTAGGACTTTATGGCTTTATCGTGACACAGGTGTTTTCTTGAAAGGAAGTATTAAAACACGCAAAATTAAACTTCCGTTATTAAGCTTCTGGTGTGTGTACACCCGTGTTTGTTTGATGATTTACAACCGTCCGACGCGATGTTCTCACCGAAGAATTGCCGACAAACACGGAAAGGTCCATCCTGCTGTTTTCACACCAGTTCGCCATTTTAATCAGTGCTAGTCCGTGAAACTGCAGCTGTACGTGTGGTGCTAAGTAACTGTGGTTAACCTAAGCTCTCCTGGTCGTCTTCCTCGTCTTAATAAGTGTGATATAGTACTTGTTTGCATTCTGCAATGCGCTGCGCTCTTTGTGTTTGCCTCCTAAAACGTTAGTGCTCTTAAAACCATAGATGTTCGTAATTTACTGCCCACTGTTGTACGGCGTCGTTTTTTAAACCATGTACTGTTAATGGCAGCGGCTACAGCTGTTTTCGTTGCTTATTAAATTCGATGTATTACTTTTTGCGTTGGACGTATTTTTTGGCATTTAACGAAGATTAAACTGAATGTATTTTAATAAAACTCGCTTTGTAGTGCAAATCGAAAATTGTTGTTTGAAGAGATGCTCCTAGTATCATCACTTAATGTCACTAAGAGCGACCGGCTAAAACGTGACGGTTTTAATGGCGGAATAGTGTGCAACCTCCGGTAATTTGGGAAGCGGAGGTTTAATGAGAGACAAAGAGACGATTTGTGGCCAAGAAATCGACTTAATTGACCTGGTACTCCGGACGGTCCACTCACACCAGTTAGCTTTAAGAGGCTTGCCGCTTTTGTATTTGTAAACATCGGATGAGCTAACCAAATTACTCTAAGCCTTCGCGTCGTTGGATCACTCGACCGAATCGGATGTAGGCGATTGCCTAATTATTACGTCACAGTCGTGTCTAGACGACTTCGAAGTTTCTGAAAGACCTAAAATATTTGGAACCTAATACGGCTCGCTCACGTTTTCTTTGTAATGACAGTAGGCGAGTAAGGCCGTCAGTACCTTCGAGATTTGTACCGGTATATCAAATCTTTCGATGCAAGTATATTGTTATTGACCTCTGAAATACCTGCAACAACTTTTTTGGATATAAAGGCAAACACAATCTGAATACCGGTCGCCATTTTTTATCACTTTTATCAGGTGTAGCTGTCTTCCGAACCACTTAAGAAGTTAAATTGGTTACTTCCGTCCCCTAACCGCATAATTTGATTGGCGGTAGATTCCGCAAAGTCATTGGATCGTGCCTAGAAAACCTTTGCTAAATTTGATAAATTTCGAATTAGGCCACGTTTGTTTCCGAGTACTTACTATTTAATGCTAAAAGCGGATTTTGAATACTGCATTTTTATAATTTGTTTAATGAAATAATAAAATGTAAGGTAAGTGTATTATACGTGTTACCTCCCGTAATAAATATATTTTAACCCATTTCAAAAAAAATATGCGAAAAAGAGGACAAAAGACTCTCATAGTTTTGCTCTGAGAATTCTTCTCGACTCAGCGAGATCTCAAAAAGCATCGTTTTTCTCTGTTTAGTTTTGCATCTTTGCAAACCTGTAAATCGGGCACGATTTTCCTTTCGACCCACATAAAATGAATGACAAGCTAGACAAAAACGTTTAGACCGAATGGCAACGGTCGAATTATATCGACGATAAAGAAAATTCCGCCTTTTTCCTCCCCTGTTAGATATTTCAGCCATAGATTAATATTTTTTCTTCTGTATGACGCGCGGGCCTCCGTATATAGTAGTGAAGTGTCGGGTTTATACCGACCAGTCAATTGACTTCTGTGCAGCTATAGTCTAAAAACCAGAGAGCGCCCACCAACCGGATTGGCAAAAGTTAGATGTACGTTTTAAACAGATTACTTTAATAAGGTCGAAGGCGTCCATGATCAGTTGCTAGCAGGGTTAGCGTGTGAGTTATTCATGATAATTAATATGAAAGTGAAAGACAAGGCAGCTGTTTGTTTTATCCCATCTGCCAAATCTTTCACTTTCCTTATTACTGATAGTCTCTGTAAAATTTTTAATTTTTGGTTATTTTTTCAAGCCAAGATAGTATTTTATTATAAAACAAAAGGATGTTTTACATCGATGTTATACTGGCACCCACGTCACTGTTTAATTGTTTAAATTTCGATCGTGGTATTCCGTGTTTCAAATCTTTCTTTATAAGGAAGGCGTAACTGATATATATGGGGTGATTTTTAAGATAAATTCTCGAACACCTCTAAAATTATTTTCGACGACAGAAGTTTATATTTCACTATTTTCCGGTATTTTCCTCCCTTCCTGCTCAAAGCATGGCAAGGATATGACGACATACTATTATGACCCGGCACGTGGATATCCGACCGAATGTTTCCTGCCAAACGTATGTCGCATGATGAAATAGTAAGATTTGTTTTCATATAGGCAAGAGATAAGTAGTAGTGCGCAGGGAAAGCATCATTATTAAGTTATTGAAAGTTTTTACTGGTCGCGTTGTTTGAATTTATTAGTTTGTTTGTGATGCTTCAAACTCTCTGTTTTTTATTCGCGAGACGACGTTGCTCTGTAGCGACAAAAGTGACAGGCAAGGCCCGCGCTGACCAAAATGCAGCCGAATAAAAGCGAGAAATATTACATTGTTACGTCTTAAATGTGTCCGGTCGTCGCGTCTAACTCTCTTTAAACTCTCTCCCCTTCCTGTCCGCTCTCTTGTCTGTGGAGCAAAAAGCGCGCGTTCGCCCACAGTCAGTCGATCGCTCTCATAGCGCTGTTGAGCGGACACGAAGCTTTCTTTTAAACCGGATATGAATGTAGCAGCGTGGCGGGCCGGGGAGGGAGCTCGTAACAATAATAGCCGAATCTCATTCGCCCGAGGGAGCGAGATTCATTAAGAAAGAAGATTTCTTCGCCGATTCGTCACGTGACCCGTTCTACCTTCCGCTTCTCTTCCGCTGCTCCTTCCTCTCGTTTTCTCTTTCCTTCTCCTGGCGCGTTTGCCCGCGGCGCATAGTTGCGAACTCTTCGTTTCGCGGGTCAGTGCCAAATCGCTGAAGAACGCGCCGCGAAAAAGGAAATGCGGCGACAGCCCGGTTGCTTCATTTGAAGAGCCAAATGAGGTCGAAGGATTCTCGCATAGCCGCAAACAGACATCGAGCGAGCGGTGCAGAGTGCGCGGGGATTCGGTGCGTCGCTCCCGGTGTAGTTAATCATCGAGTTGCAGTATAACTTGTGCAATGTATTTTACTAATCTCAATACTTTCTTTTAACAGGTGAATATAGGAAATTATAAACTTGTTAAACTATGTTGCCGAAAATGACTCCGGATACTTACGCTTTGGATTAACACCTTATGGGACGATACTGTTGGACAAGTCAGAAAACGAGAAATGGCCTATTGCTTTTATGCGAAGCAGCATCGCTATGTTACATGCTATAGACTCCTTATAAAAATGCAGTTGCTTGTGCAGAACAGTCCTGCTAGCTAATTGTCGCCATCGATGTACCGGTTTCCCTTGGAACGTAGAGGGGACATGCCGTGTGTATATTTAGCCTGGCCGCAATGATTAAACCGGATTATGTAAGACCTAAGCGAATTTAACAAGTTAGGATATAGGGACAGCGGATAAGTATAGTTATCGTTTACCAAACCGTGAAAGTGAGTGTCGCGGTGACGAATAGCGCACGGACTATTTACGGCGGTGATTCACAGCGGATGTTTTAAACTCGGCGGTTGAGGAGATTGCGAAATCTTCCAAGATTGATTGTTGTCCTGTAGCAACAAAGGCGGCTCGCAACGGGAAAATGTTAAAAAACCAGTCTGTTAATGTTTAGTGATAAACGTGCCGTCGCGGAACTGCTTATCTTGACCTGGAAAAATAATTTCAGACAGCGATATTTTATGACTGAAGTTAAAAAGCAGCGCTCTACTTGGGTGGCTTAGAGTGGTGTTTCCTGGAAGTGTTAACGCCTCACTCGGCTTGTACCTTGTAAATTAGAGCTACTTCGTCGGGCGCAAGTGCTTATTACTGCCGAGTAGGCAGACTCGAATTCCCGCTGTGTTTTGACTAAATTTCCGATCGAGGTTTTCGCAAAACAGGACGGTTGGATAGCGAGTTAAATGCGGGTGTCATGGCGATTCGGGTTACCCTTTGACGTCATCAACTGGGTGATCGGTTTAACTTTTCCGGGATTTCTTTCGCTCGGGCGTCCGGAGTGGGCGGTGGTGTCGAAACCCGACCACCGCAGCTACATATCGCATGCGCCATGTTGTTCTGTTCCAGGAATTCGATTCCCACCTGGCCTCCCCTCGGAATTTAATTACCGAACTCGGCGAGGAAATTGGGGTTTCGATTTAGCCAGCTTCTCCCTATTTCTGTTCGCGCACTTGATTGAGATCGCGCGTCTGCTTGTGTTGTTTTCCAGCCGCCCAGATTGCGTTAGAGCATGACGACCCCCCTCACTCAGGGTACTACCCCAATTACCACCCGAACGGAGCAACGCCCATAACCCGATCCTATTAAACATGAGCTCGACCCAGCCTGCTATTAACATCAGCACCGCGAGTATTTTAGGAAAATCGAATTCCACCGGATGCTATTGATCGGGGCCACTTCGCAAATTGGCAGTCGCCTGGTCGACAGAGTTCCTTTTAGAAAGGTAACAAGGCGATCTCGAAATGGCAGCGGTTCCACACTCGTGTTTGCTATTCCGCTCGCCGGCCTGAAGAACTGTGTCATGTGGGTTTATGATGCAAACAGCGTCTCATTGTTAACCACCGCTGTGTCATTGTCGGGAAACGAGTGTTTAAAATTAAACAGTTACTTCCTAGGTCATCGACGCTTTGTTCTTTGGGGCCGACCTCGGCAGACATTATTAAATGTTTTCCAAGCTTTGATCGCTATCTAATCAAAGCGGTACATGTGTGTCGGCTCGATATAGCATTTATATTGCCTCGCTCTGCAATTCCCGGCATTGCCACTTTGGATGTGGTCACGGGAGTGGGACTGCCGCGTGTGTTGAAAGCCTGCTGGCGCCAAGCTTATTTCAGGCACCCGCGCGTATGGCCAGTGAAATTTAATGACGTCTTTTGGCTCTGGTGATTTGTATTAAAATTTCCTGCTCGACATTCTTCAATAACCGGGATATTGACTGGCGTTCGCTCGAAATCCGCGACCTTGTAGAATAAGCTCTCTTAAACTCGTTCTTAACCTCGCTTGAAGCGCACTTGTTTGCGTTCACTTTCACCGGCGCGTAGTTTCCCTGCGTCCGGTGCGAAATAAGCACCATCGCCCGTCGCGGATATGAGCCGCGGTAATAACATATCATCATCTCAGGGATATCACGTGATGAAATCATCGCTTCCGCGCAGTTATTACATCACAGAGGGCACTGTGAGTTGACGAGCGACTGTTAGTTCCGACAGCCGGTGCTTAGGTCATTTCGGACCCGATTTACTGCGCGTTTTACGGCAGTCATGTTTACAGTTTCTATTAAACAACGCGTTAGAACGCGACGAGACGCTACCGCTGTCGTGGTGCCGACGGGGGCGACTCTTCGATTGCGAAAGTCAATTCTTAATTTTCTACCAACATTAATTGTCAGTGGCCCCGGGCTCACAATGTTTCTAAAACTAGTGGTACATGAAACAGTGACCTATTGTTGGTAGTCGCTTTAATAGATCGAGATTATCGAGACTAATTGTCTATGGCGACTTCCCTTTGTCCGCCATTCGTAAGAAAGGAAATGTAACAAAAGCAATTGTTGGTCGTCGCTGGAGATAAGTGGGTCGCGAATTTCTGATAGTGACATCACAGGTTTGATTGTAAACTTGTATCGACGTTAAAATCGGCCGCTGCGCTGACAGGTGTCAGAACTGGTCCAAGATGACGTCACAGCGCGGAAGTGCGAGATCAAGAGTGTTTCATCTCATTGTTCTAATCGCGTGAAGGCGCGATTGTCATCAGTAGCCTTTTTTTAAGTCCTTTTAACAGCGACGGAGCTTGGCACTCGCGTTTAGTTGCAGCGGCAGCTAGATCGCGCATGTTCCTATGACGAGCAAGTAAGAATTTGAATAATCCGGATACAACCTCGTACTGTCGTCGCTCACAACAGTGGAGCGAGATCGGGTAATCCCTCCGTCAATTTCCGGCCTCGCCGCGCTCTGTCATCCGCCATCGATGTTATCGCGATGTGGTGTGCTCAGGCGTAGCTAAGGCTCGCTAGGCTCACAACGCTTCGCGTCAGTCGCGGTCGGAGCTTGGAAAGTGGGAATGGGTCTGTGTGAGTTCTGTCACCTCGTTGAAATATGAGCTCTGAACGCTGCGCGAAGACGTTGAGGTTAATTGCGACGCGTCACCGGAGATGAACTGGATCACAATGCGTGCTCTGGACACACACTCAAGCGATATTTACTGTAGAGCAGGGGCGAAAAAGTCTAAGCCAAGTCGAATGAGTTGTTACTCGCCAAGATTTGACGCTAATCCGTGGAATCCTGTTGAGCAGGACGGCGTGCGTGTGCGCCTGCGTGCACTGGAGCCTGAGGCGTTGCGGTGAGAATTGAGTGTGCGCGCGCCAGCACGATTTCAATGCATTCGATTTAGAATTGATAGACCGGATTTCGCCACCGTTACAACCCGCGTTCAATAGGTCGATAGAATTAAAACTAAAAGCGGATGTGGGCGCCTTGAAGTGAGCATGTTCAATTTAGCTTTGTGCAGAGCAGCCGAATAGTTCAGCAGCCGAGGTGCGATCCTTAAGAGTAACATTCCTGACCCAGTTACGCCTCTTACGCGAGATCACGCATCTACTTGTGTGGCTTATACGGATTGGCCGCCGAATCGCATACTTTAATATATCGAACTTTAGTTTATTTGTAAAATGGAAACCTAACCAGTTCTTTCTATTATTTGCAGACGCTCCAGAAGTTCAGTCATCTGAATTAGATTAGCTATAATTGAACGAAATCGCTAGTCCTCTGTTGGATTGCGATCAACCTATAGAAATCGACCGAGTTCCTGCATTAGCGGATACAATTTCTAGTGGATTTACCTGTATGATGCTACGTTGAACGGACAATGTTCAGAATTCGTTCATCTTCCACAAACGCGAGATCGGAGCCCGCCAATCGAAGCACCACTAACACAACACCGTCTAATGTATCTAACATGTCTCTGCTTGGAAGCAGCAGCAACGCCCGAAACCGAGCCGTCGACAACGACTACACCGAGCACCCTGGTCAAAGGTTAAGACCCGGTTCTGCTCCGGCATCAAGCAGTGCTCTCTCCTTCTCTGCTCGGGATGCGGAGCGGCACCGCGAGGAGCGACATCACCGCCACCACCGGGAGCATAGGAGTAGCAGACACCACAGATCGCGACGCCACTGTCAACCTCACCCGCTGCCGGGTTCGGTTGCAAGGATTACAACCTCCTCCCTGCCATCCCATCTCGTCTCTCGGGACCTCAGGTTCACTGACGGCGACCGTTTCGCCCCAGTCGTACCTGCACGACCGTTCACGATCGGTCACTCCCACCCTCGACGTCAGTTGAGCGGCGACGACATTTTACATCGATCGAGGCCGGCGCCACCACTACCCTCCTCGAACGATTCCTCTACACCTGCCAGGAACTTAAACATCCCTCCTCCGCGCCCACCGCCCCCACCTCCCGATGTAGCGGCACGGTTGGGCGTCGAGGTGAAACCACGTTCGAATAAGGTTGACGCTATTACTCAAACGATTTCCACCGGACCGGTGCAAACTGTCCAGCCGTCGCCGACCGATAACACCAGATCGAACGATATCAAAGCAAGAGTAGTGGTTGCTCAACCGAAAGCACAGAGTAAAAAAACGTCCAAGTCAACCAAGACAAGCACAGATGACCTTTTAAAAAAGTCCCTCGTTGTCGATTTAAAAAGTAATAAATCGACAAAAACCTCAATTTCCACCGAAAATTCAACGCTAAAAAAGGACTTGGTTCGAACCTCCTCAACCGGTTCGCATAAGGACGACGAGCGACAGTTATTGGGAGGTAATCCTGATGGGAACGGTAACAAGCTTGAAGAGGTTTGTCCGCGGTGTAAGAACTGCCCGCGATGCCAGGGCAGTACCAACGACGACGCCGACGCACAGCGATCTTCCCGCAGCTGTTTCATGTGCAACCGGCGATCCGTGTGTAGTGCTCAAGACTGTATTGAGGTCGCCACCTGCGTGTATTGTTTAAAGGGCGGCCTCTATCACTGCACGAACTACGAGGAGAACGAGGAGTTGGTTGACAAGCCGTTCTCGTGTCGCGCACCCAATTGCTGTCTTCGTTGGTCAGCACTCGCTGTCCTCTCCATATTCCTGCCCTGTTTGCTATGCTACCCAGTGGCGGTAGGCTGCACTCGGGCTTGCAAGGCGTGTTCGCCCAAGAAGGGCTGTAAGTGCAAGGACTCGTACAGATGACGGACAGGAACATGATCTCGCAAACCAGAGAACCAAGACTCATCGACGGCGCCGAGGTGCCAGAGAGATTAATATTTCAAAATACGAACCCAGTTCCCGCCCCGAGGGGAAACACCGCGATACCTCCCATGCCGTTTCCGTTATTGCATTTTATTTACCTCCCTTCCGCGCCCCCGACCGCGGCCAAATAAGAAAAGTGGTAGCAGTGGTCCCGAGAAACCGGGCATCACTGTCCACGACTGACCACGCTTGCTTCTTGCAGCCTGCAAAATAGCTTCTCACCCACGCTGCCACGATAGACCCAGCCCGTGTACCAGCGCACGCGCACACTATACGATTGCCAAGTTTTCATGTTTCATTTCTTCGGCCGTTTCTGCTACTTTTCGAAAAGTTCTTTTTATTTATTCTCCGGTTCTTATTTATTCTACAAGCCTAGGGCTTACTCCTTTGCCAACCTATCCCAAACTAATGTACCCCTCACCAACGCCACCCACTAACCCCCCTTCCCTCTCCGAGCCCCCCTCGCGGCAAGAGCAGCCCCCCTTTCGTTTCAATTTCTCTCGTTCGTTCGTTTTTTTTCTTCCGATAATTTCATTTCTCAGAGTCGCCCTGTCGTCGTGTTTAAATTGTACCATACCGCATTGAAATATTTATGTATAGAGATAGACTATTGATGAAAGCGTCGATTAAAACTTTAGATTCTATTCCCGTTTTATCCGTTTTGCTCGACCAATGTAACGACCAGCATGCCGTTAACATTCATTTTCCATCACCACTTTCCCCCCACTACCCCCACAATAACTGTTAGGCCGTTTTATTTTATTGTGTGCTCACAATTGACATTGATGACGACGTCGAGTATCCTTGGTCCACCACCGAGAAACAATACACAAAGAAAATTAACGTTATTGAGTGCTCGATTTTTAAGCTTGGTTGATGTTTTGAGAACAGCGAGCTTAGGTTGATGTTAAAATTAAATAGACAGGATATTAAATTTGAAGGTTCTCGAAAATAAACAATTCGAGCGAACCTTCTTTTAAGAATTCGGTTGTAGAGTTTGTGTTGGCTTGTAAATAGGTCAAAAAGCATAAACCCGGGTCAAACAATAGGACATTAATAAAACCGAGTGGTTATTGGGACTTTGGCTGTAAGCAAATTTCTCTACGTGTAAATGTCGGGCGGAAACAAGTTTTCCCATATAACTGTTTAAATTTAGCCTTTTCAGACTGCGGTTTTATTGGCGAAAGTGCCTTTCCTTATATGATTCGGGAATCATGCTGGCCCCCCATTAAAGAGCAATCAGCGTCAAAAATCGCATATTTTTGGCAAAATTGCTTCCGAATTCGCGACCCAATCGCAATATACCGCCAGCTCGCACGCCTTGTGACGTCACAATAAAATTTACCGCGGTCGTACTGGCTAACAATCAAGATTAGTATACACTGGTTTCCAGATTTGAATGAAGCAATACGACAGCATGTTTGGCACAAATGTACAAATCGTTTGAATTTTTACCGGCAAAAGCGTAGAGCCGTGCGTACGCTTGTTATGTCAAGGTACTGGTAGACTAATTCAATGGCAAGCCACCTAAAACAGCATTCGCACAATACTTCTAAGTTTCTTTACATTGAAACCTGCTGTGTTGTATTTGAGTGGCGGGGAACGATCGGTCCCGCTGGGTTTTAACCCATTTTGTGACGTCACAAAGCTTTCAACGTCAAGAATGACGATTTTATCCGCTTATCATTTCGTGTTACAAAGAGTAGATCAGAATAATCGCGACGGAAACTGCCCAGAATGTTATGTTACAGTGTTTCGAGTTGTAATTTACGGGAATGGAAAGTTAGGCTGCCGAACGCTTATATAAATAGAAGCAATTATTGAGGTGCGCTCAGGATGTGGTTTTCGGTAATTCCTCTTTCGTGGGTCCGAAAATACTAATCTACAAGCGCCAGTTACATTACGGACGGACGGAAGCGCAGCATCTATGCGATCACAATGGTCGATTCGGTCGGCTGGTTTCTGAAGACCCCAACTGGCTCTCCGAGTGGATGGCTGACAATAGACAGGAAGTCTTTGAATGAGCTTGTCGTTCCGCACGACGACTTCACCGCTTATATTGCCTCGCCAGCCACTAATTTCAAGGACCAAGCGGACAGTGTTCCCTGCGTCTAACATGGCCTACTGATTTTGTAATACGAATTACTCTCGTCGCCGTATCCGGTCACCACTACGGCTTTTCGCTCGAGAAACTTTGTTTGAATTATTTTTAACCAAGTAAATACCGCATTTTTTAAACCTGTAAACTAGGTCCCCACTTATAAGTCCTTGCAGGTTTAAGTAAACAATTGATTTGGTCGAACTTTTTATTTGATTAAAATCTTATTTTAATACTTTTCCTAAATTCATTAATTTAATTTGTGTATCAAAGGCAAGGGCGTTGTCTTTATTCATAAATCCGAACGACGACAATCAAGGTTGATACGCTAGGACGGATACCACGTATTGAAATCTTGTTGCCGGCTACCGACGGAAATATTCCCTAAAATAATCTTTAAACCGGACATGCGCAGGCGCGTAACGCGTGCTTTACCTGTCGACGTAACAAAGGTCTATTGTTCGCTCACATTGATCGCAGCTAGACCGGGGTTTTGCAACCCAACCCCCGCAAGGTTGTTTCACCCCTTTCGTGGTCCCAGGATGAGGAAACTTTGTTTATACCGCGGGGTCCCCGTCGCTGGGTGAGAAGACACCCGAGCCTCGTTGAGAAGCAGTTATTTTAACCCCGGGTCGAGTTACACAAGCGAACTGGTGATTGCTTTGTGGCTGTAACAAACTAGTTACTGGAACAAAAGCAGGACCGGTTGTTTCTGCCACAAATTAAGCGAGATTTAATTATTTTGCCCGCCACAGCTCTCAAGTGAGCAGAGGAGGCTACCTGAGTCGTTCAATTTCTTGCCCTATACAGCAAACAAACATCTTTTGTGTGTTGGAAATGATTTCTACGCTAATGGAACACCGGTTCGTGGGGATGTATTGTACTCGCTAATATTACCCTTCGCTAATCGCATTATTGTGAATAGTACTTTTCACAAAGGGTCGATGCCATGAGAAACCCGCACTTTGCATTTTAAATGCATGAGAACCTGGCCAGTCACAGCGAGAGTAAATAGGATTAAGTGTGTAACTATTGTATGGTAATAGTTGTGAATAAACACTCCCAATGCATGCAGTATTCGTCCGATTCGCAGAGAGTTCTTTGATTTAGAGTGTCATGCATAGACGCCGACTCCAGGGTCCAGGCGCCACACATCTGCAACCAAACTGAATTCGATATCAGTGTGTTTTGTGCTGCCGGGATAAAATTCAAAACTTTCCAGAAAAGTGCAATCATTTCAAACTTAAACTAAATTATCATTTTATTCCAAAATTTTTAGGTTTTCGTCCAATACCAAAGACTGTACACGATCTATTCATGGACTGCTTATTCGTTGCAAGCTATTTCCAAGGTTGCGAGCTGCTTCCTAAACTAGTGCTGAATGTCGTGGAAACACTGTCACGGTGAAGAGCTACTACGCTCTGAGTTCTGTTGTGCAGGCAAGGCTTGCTGTGCAGGCTGATACGTAACACCAAACCCCAGCGCCATACCCAGCTTTCCGCGGATTTGACCCCGGTTCGGTTTAATTTCATAAGCAAATTTAACACAAGCGTGGGAGCGAGTTTTATACTCCACCCTTCACCCACGTACTCGACGAAGCTGTTCAAAACGACCAAAGTTGCATTTGTACAGTTCGGGATTTTGTACAGTTCGAGATGCTAAAGTCGTCGAGCGCAATTGTATATTCAGTAATCGCTGTGAATATAACTAACCGCGAATATGCAGGAAAGACGATAAAATTAAATTTATAGAGGCATACGGAATATACATCCTTGTTTAATTGACCAATATACTGTTCATTGCTACATGCATGTGTTCGAATAAAATTATTTGATCAGCTTGGTTACATAATACAGCCGTTTAAAAAGAATCGTAATTCTGCAGACTTTTTATTGTTTAGTGAGTTAATTAAATTTTAGTTCCCCAAATTATAAGGCGTGATCGTGTCGAGCCATAGTTAGACTATCCTGCGAATCCAAATTTAACTTTTATGGAGAGGCATGCCAAATAGAGTGAGTGTCCTATGGTCTTATTGTACAAATATAGTGACCAAACTACGGTTCTTAATCGTATACGAATTGATCTTTCCAATGCCTTTATCAAGTCAGGTTTTCTTGAGAAAGTCTGGCGTGGCTTGACCAGCAGGGGATCTTGCTGATTGATCGCTAGCTCTCGTAACCGAAGACTGGTTTAAGCGAAAATGTGACCGCGATTTTCGCTTCGGGGCAGTTGGCCCACGGAAAATCGCTCGAAAGGCAAACATTTCCGAAAAGGAATTTAAGATATCGGATGTAATAATGCCGTCGACAACAATACAACCTTGCAACTACCGCCATTACCCACCCGTGCTCGGGATGCATCGGCAGAGATTCGATATTAACCTTGACCTTGATCGGAATGCACGCGGGGGTATTTGATGACGTCACGGGAAAGATTCGTGCCGCGATGGGCTTGACTGTCATCTCACATTCCTCCATCACGTGACAGCCCGGTGGCGAGCAAAATAGATTTGACGGCGATAATCGAATATTAAGTGCTGGCCTTGCTTCCGATAGTTCCTATCAGATTAATGGCAGTAGAAACGGCGGCTTATTTTGAAACAATGACTGGACGCTTTTATTAATTAATATTAATAATGAACATTTCGATTACGCAACGCCAATGGATTGTACCTCGGAACGTGGGATGAGTTTTACTCGTATTAGCATATTGCAGCTATTTCTGTTGTCATATCGATGGTTTACGCCTCTGTCTAATTAGTAAAATATCTTCGGAATTATAGATCCGTGCGTAAATTCGATACGAGCGTCACGACTGCGCTGAAGATTGAAGGTCAAGGCGACGTGGAATTCGATTTTGAGCCTGGAAATATCTGATCGGGCGGGCGTAATTAGATGCACGGCGTTTATCTCGGGAGTAACCGAATCAAACAACGCGAATTAGAGGGCACATTGTTAACATGCCTGATTCGATTTAAATTATAAAGAATCATGCACGAGCAATGATTCATGGGTCTGGAAAGGGGAACGTGAAAGAGTGTCTATTCAAATTGGTTCCTTGTTTTTGCATTAGTGAAACTGTATAGTAGTTTGTGACTACATACTGTAAGGACGTACATACTATATCTGTCCAATTTTCCGAGTAGCGCTCTGGGCAAATTAGCGCTATGCTTAATTAATAATGTTTATAAGTTGAGCACACTGTTGTCGGGGTTAATGTTACCCTGCGGTGGATCCATTGTTATCGTGTTTACCCTTGTTTCCGTTCTCTCTTCCGATTGCCTGGCCCTTTGGCGGCTACCATAGCGACCGCCAGCAGAGTTCATCCAGAAGCCGGAAACTAGCACTTGAAGATGGCCCGTTACGTCATGATAGGCCACTGTTTCGTATACAACGAGTGATGTCTAAAATGACAAGAAAAAAAAATACATTTAAAAAACTGACGCCACTTTGAAAATTTCGCTAGACATTTTTATCTGGATGATTTTTCAAATTTTGTTTAATAATGCCGATTTTTAAACAAATAATTTGATACAAGTTTTATTGCCGTGGTGACAGTCGAGCCATTTAGTCAATGATTGTTCATTTGCAAACTTATACTTAACACGCGGATGGAACATAAAATATTATTCAGGGGAGATGTGTGTGTTGAGTCGCACAGTCAAACCATCAGTTTTTCACGGCTGCCGTGTGATTTTGATTTTACTGGCGGCTGCCCCGCGGCAAAATTCTCAGGCCGCGCGTCCTTTTCAATGTTTTTGTTTTCCCTGAATCCGGAAAGAAAACGCTGTAATCGCTACGTGGACGCGACCCGTCGCCTCGCCCCCGTTTACCCGCCGTGACGTCATAAACACAGTGAGAAAACCAGAACTCAATTAAAACTAATTATACAGACGCTGCTACACGGTAGAGATGTACAACGCGCGTTATATACACAGAAACCCGACATTCCGAGTTACGAAGTTAGATGGCGCGGAACACGATCCTGTTCCCATGCCAACGCCGAGACCTGACTTTGCTTAATGTGATAAAATGAACAATGATCACCGGGTTTTAATTTCGCAAATCCCCCACTCGAAAACTTCTCCACAAGCTGAACAATGTGGCCACTGTTGCGACTCCATTGGCGGCAACCCACTCGACGATATTGACCTATTTGCTAACAAAAGTTCATTGTAGGGTTACAATAGGAAGTATGATGACATAACGATGAGGAACGGCGTTTGTCGGTTTGAAGAAGATGTATGGCCGGTCGGCATAAATATGGGGTGTACCATGTTTGAAGGAAAGAGGTTTTCTTGTTAAGAATGGCATTGACTTACCACTTGGCAAATATATGTTCATATTGTCAAAAACGCTTAACTTCTTTACTCCATTTGCTATCTTTTTGATTCATCTTTATTTGATGTGTCTCTAAAGAATATATTCACGCCGAAACAAATCGATTTAAAACGATCTACTTTCTAATATATAGAAAAATACTTGTGGCTAATTATATATTTTCCCTTTATTGTCAAAAACACTGTATGCTATTATACCCTGTCGTGGTTTCCGGGTTTATATTTTAGACATTTCATAGAAAAATTGGTTACATCATCTATTTTCAGTGAGTTGTAACATACAACAGCGTTTAATTTCCCGGTCTGGGGTCTGCTATGACACTTCAAAAACGGTTATTTAATATTAAGGTCAAAGTCTGCCAGTGGGGCCAGCTTGTTTACTGAGGAAATGGATTTCTGCCGAGTTTGTTTCCAAAACAAAGACTCGAATAGTTTTGTGGCTTTTGATTCGGGCGACTCAGCGCGACTACGAGGCTCAGGGTTTCCTTCCCAGTCGCCCGGGAGGGTTGGATTTGGAGAGGTGTATTCAGTGAGATGCCAAGAGCACCTGAGTCCGCGACGAGAGACCAATCTTCGTCGGCAAGGCGACCAAAGACCGTGAACCTCGTAGCATCGAACGGCGCCGATTGATTGGCTCCACCTGTTACTTCCAAGTTGACTTTTGTGGGGCAATGGAGTTGGAATGTTTGCGGGTTAAACCGACCATGGCTCTATCCTCTCGCCTTTGTGCAAGCAACCAAGTCCGGAACACGTAGGGTCGACAAAACCGCTCGGATTATGACGCACGTTATAATTTATTGGCAAACTAGCGGATGGGCTTGAAAGTAATCTGACATGGGATGAAGCATCAGTCGACACTAGCTGCTCGTATTTGTTCAATCGATGACAGAATAACCGACCGCAAGATCCGGACCACCTGTTTTTTTCCACACTGGAACTGTGTATAATTCAGTTCCGGCATTTTCGAGAAAAAACTTCCAGTTAGAAAATGTTAAGAAAATTGGCGTTTGTTGTGAGGTTAAAAATACTCGTGTTCATTTGCTAAATCGCAAGTTCACAAGTAACGCCTTTCGCGCGGTCGTGTAAGTCGTGAATTTGCGCTCTGAAAATCGTCGGTTACGAATCATGTCGTCGACAGCTATTGTTTTAGTCATCAACAATCCATCCGTGCGAGCGATTGCGAATGGAGATATCGCCTGCTTGTTGTGTCGGAAGTCGCTAATTAGTAAGATCGGCTCAGTGCGGTACGTGACCACGGTTTGCGCCGCGGATTAGCCGAACTTTCATGTCACTCATCAGTGGCGACTGACTGGACGTTTGCACACAGTGCTTTATTGTTGAAGTAGGTCGATTCATTTCGACTAATTGCAACATGACTGGCAAGACGAACCACTTAAAAGCATCGCAACCCACAATTTAACTTTTATTAAATCTGTAGCGGCCGCTTTATTGAAATAATTCCGTTTAATGAAACACACATAAGTGATCGTGGAAATAAGGAAATTACTGAAATTTGCATTCCTAATATCTACAATTCTTGGCTTTTAATTCCGCATAAGATAAAATATAAATGTTTTTTTTGTTTATTTGTTCATACAATGCAGCTATCTACAAAATAGGAAATGTAAATTTGATTTTAATCAAACATGCACGGGTGATCCATCTTTTTCTTGCGTAAACAACATTCAGTGGTCTAAAAAGGCGAAATAAAGGTTTCCATGGCAACTAAACCGCCGTGATTTCTTTCCGTCAGTCACTGGGAGGAGGGAGAGAAAAGAGTGAGAGAGGAGGGAGACAGGAAGCTTGCGGCTTGTTAAGCCTTTTTATCTCAGGCTCCACAAATGCATCACTACTTAGCGTACAACAAGTCTTAAGAAGTGGAGGCTGTAGTTTCACTCGTACTCAGGTGGCCATGTTGCCGAATCAGCACTACAGTTCCCCAACCGATGTCGAGATAACAGCACTGACGTCTCGCACTGCGATCCAATCAATCACGCGATTTTCGTTTTCAAATGTACGATAACAAAATACAACTCAACCACAAATATTCCCAAGGGTCTTCGTACTTTGTATAACCGACGAATGTACTGAATTGCGTTAACAGTTCCGAATATAGTTTGAATAGGTACTTTAGTTACAATAGTCGCGGAAATAATAAAAGATAACGATCCCGTAATTACCTTTTTGGGTCTTTGCGCTTAGCCAGAATTACGACCGTGGTCGTTCTGAACAATTTTGACATTGCGGACACAGATATCTTATTCAGAGGTATTTATTTAAATTTATTGTGAACACGAATTTCCATGAAAACCGCCAGAGTGGTATTGCTGGTGGAAAACGTGGCTTGTTTTAAAACGAAATCGACGCCAAGTCAGAAGGGATGTCATACCGTCACAGGCGCAGCCGCTCGTTAGTTTGACGGCGGTCTCCGTTGTAGATGGAGTTTAAAGATCACTTGGCTTGATTGCAACCTTGCATTCTGTAATTCGAGCTCGACACCACTAAATCCCGGTCTTGGACATAGATTAAAAGATTAAGCGCAAAGTTATGAAGCACAAGTGGGGCCTGCCGCTACAAGCACGAACATATTGAACGAGGTAATGATTACCAGGTTAGAATCTCTAACACCGTGACCACTGAGATTTTTGGCCGCAAAAATTTCAAAGCCGATAAAGCGAGTAATTCCTTTAACGGAATAGAGACGTAGATGTTTCATTTTAATTGCGGGTTAGTTCTCTTTAAGGCGGAACTGCTGTCAGTGAAAGGTTACCAAATAGTTAGTTCAGAGATCAACATCGCTGATAGTGACGATGTAAAATACAAGTTCATTCACAAATTGCTTGTTTTCAAGTACAGCAGTCGATCGACGTTATTGATTAATCTAGTATAGCGCGAGACTGCCACCATGCGACAATAAAACATATTTCAAAATCACTGACTGTATTCGGATAAGGAAATGAGATAATTTGAATTCTGTATTACTATTGCAAACTAATTGAAATTTCGCATTCCTATGCGAAACACATGCCAGTTGTTGGTTTCATCTAGCCAATTGACTCCTTTAAAATTAGTTTTAAATTTCGAAGTGTTCGTCACTATCGAACTGTGCCTATGACACATCAAATTCCGAAGTTGCGTGACTCTGGAAAACTCTCGTTTCGTTCGCGTGCAGGCAAACGTGTGAGTAAACGATTTAGGGGTTATGCTAGGGACAAGTTGAAATCTATTTATGTCGAATTCTGAAGGGTTATATTCAGTGACGCAAACGGAAATTGTATTCCGTATTCAACGACGATCTAAACTATAGTGAAAGAGTGTAAAATGTTGTAAAACCAGACCGCAGCGCGAACCCACTACTTTTGGTCCTCATAATGACGCGTTGGTAGTTTCCGCTTAATTTAGGACGCATAGACCAACTATCAGCCGGCGTATAAATTATTTTGCAAATTGTGGACTTATCTGCACGATAGTGTTGTTTTCCGGTATTTTTCGCTATGCGCAACCCTTCATTTCTCTATCCTATCGTATAGAAAGCATCATTCCACTTAGACAAGTCTGTTTGTACTGTCTACAAAATAGTCTACTTGCATTTTTTGGCAAACTACTAAAAATTTAAAGCACAAATTAATATATATAACCCGCCTTTTAACCCAGTAATATGTAGTGTGTGCACAGCTAGATTGATGTTCGTCATTCATCATTTCACTCACTAAGTAAATCTATTTGTGAACCTGTAATTTTTTTTTTATATTTACGGCAGTTGCATTTACAGGGTAGATGTACCTACTTGCTGGAAACCGCTTGTAATGAGCACATTTTGTCATTTTTTAACCGATTAATTTTCGAGATTAACAGGCGAGCACTTCGGCTAGCTCGCTGAAGTCGAAATGAAGTCGATAGGCTACTGGACTACAGCTAGTTGATTGCGTCTTTAAACACGGCACTCAGATAACTTTAAATGAAATTTGTTAAATGAACAAATGGTATATTATTTTTGCAAAAACTACATCAATGCGATATTCAGCACATTACAAAAAATTTGGATAATCTGATGGTGGACACGAGGAATCTGATGGTGGACAGATCTTATGTTTTCCGTGTTATAACACCTATTTCCGGAAATAAATATGATCAAAATAAAAAAATACTGGTCTTCCTGATTTTGAATATGAGTAACTTTTATAGATAACTCAGATAAAACTTTTAGCAAAGAATTCTTATGGTAAGCATTGATTATAAAAAGATAATCATCATTGCGGTAAGTTAAGTATTCTATGATTTAAACTTTGTTATAGATATCTATTGTAACCATAGAATACTAACTTTTCTATGATTGTAACCCACCCACTTTCTTCTGAGAGAAAGAAATTTCACATGTATGTTGATAATCTAATAAAATAAACTTGTCTGCACACAGACATATATATGTACGTGGTTTTGGTAGTAAATTGATTGAATAAGTGTACGCTATGTAATAATATATACGTCGATTTTACTTAATGTAAAATCAGATAAATAAGCGTTTTTAACATGATAAGTTCTTATGAACGCCTCTATCCGGGCTGAAAAGTGTATGTTAGATTATAAGATTGAAAGTTTACGAACAAGTTTGTGGAGTTTAAAATGATATTATTTGAAACAGATTTAGAATACTACTTGGTTTAGATCAATGTATTGAACGTTATTGGAAACGAATATTTTATCACGAAAAAAGGAATAGAAGTAATCTATCTGTCGGTTCTGTACTCAGCACTTTAGCACAATGGGTGATAAAAACATTGGAAATCTCGAGGAGGCGGCACGTAAGAGGAAGGAGAGGTTAAAAGCCATGCGGGAACAGAGGAAAACGGGGGGTGAACCTCCAGCAAAAAAGAGCGATAAAGAAGAACTTCCTAAGCCTCAACTCAAACTACGAAACTATAACCCGTTGTCTGAAGATTTCAAAGATGCTGTTCTTCCTGATGCTGAACCAGAAAAAGTGGAAAATAAAATAACAGTCAGTCATTTTTTCTAACTTGTAAATTTAAAGGATAATAATAAAAAACCATAATGAGAGTGGCCTAATTATCAGCCAACTCTCAATGCATTAGGAAAATAAGGAATCTTCCTTGCTTTATTTGTTTTTAAAATTTGTAATTTTATTGTTCTATGCAAACTTTTAAGATGTAATAAGCCAGCCTGGAGAACTAGAATATGTTAGTTCCTGAATGGCAGGGTGTAATCTGAGTGGAAACAGCGAGTTGCGATGCAGTTTAGCTTGTTGTTAAAGGTTTTAAATTATAAGACACATACTTATTCTACACCAGGCATGGGCAACCCCTGGCACGCGTGCCCAACTTGGCACGCGAGCTCGTATTTCTGGCACGCTAGTTCAAGGAAATTAGATTCCTTTTTCTTAAAGATAATAACTTAAAAGTTGTTGTATTATTTGAGCTTTGGCCACGTGCATAAAATGTTTATTACCGAAAGTTGTGAAGATTTGATTATTTATTACCCTGTTATTGTTACTCAACAAACACCAAAGAGTACAACAATCCGCTAGTAAATTTCGCAACCTTCTGCCACAGACGATCGTGAGAGAAATTTGTACGTTTGTGCAGCCAACCAGATGTAGTTAATATCAGCTACCCTTAGCATCCTAATTTAAAAAATAAAGAACACACTTTTTCACCTGCCTAAGGTTTGCTCTATCAGTAATAGTACAGCGCTTGCTTATTTTGCAGTAAAGATAAAAATTAAAAGTCATTACTGTAAAACAGCGGTTTTCAAACTGGGGTCCGCGGTCTTTTGGGGACCGCGAGACAATTTTCTGGGACCCCTAAGCACCTTTCAAAAATTTAAACGACGCTTCTGAAAAAAACTGTGTAAAATTAAGTTTTTCCGCAACTTTTCTTCCAATCAACTTAACAAACAATTTGTCATGAAAGCTTACAGGCTATAGGCATTTATGACATCACAAGAAGCTATTTGATGTCACATTAGTGCAATTCAAAAGTACAGAACTCCTACTATAGTAGGAAATAGTACAACTCCTATTATAGTAGGAGTGAACATTCAAAAACAGAAATATGTTCTCACGAATTGTTAGTTGGCACGCGGAAGGATTTTTCCATTAATTTTAGCCGATTTTGGCACCCAGGCCGAGAAAGGTTGCCCACCCCTGTTCTACACCAATGCTTCATTTTACACGAAACCCGATCCAGACTGTTTCATCCTTTCCGGACTGGGTCTGGCTTTTGAAATCTATTGGTATATTCTTATTCTTAAACCCCTAACACAGTTCGTGCATATAATTACATTGTTTAGTAAATTAATTTATTTGTGCCAGTAAAACGTTGATGGTTTTAAAACCGGCAGCTAACTATAGTCAGTCCTTGATTAAGGAACTTAGTGAACGTTGTATAAAGCCAGTGGTTTAATGTGTTGAACAAAAAACTGTCCCAGTGTCTCTATTGTACTCAACACATTGTATTTGCTTTGGTATCCACGCTGTGGGTACAATGTAACTTAGTATAATATTATAAAACTTCTATATTTTCTCCAACCCCTGAGATAAACATAAGTATCCTAAGATTTCATTCTCAACCCTTGACCAACATTACACAAAATAGTGAATGCTCTTAAACATTTTGCATTTAGATCTTTCCTTGTAATTTATTTTTTGTAATTGTTTAACAATTTGGGTTTACTTGCTGTCAGTAAACTTTTTAAAAATTGGAAAAATCTTACCAAATTGCATACAAGCATACTTTTAACTCTTTCCGTCCCAACTCGCCATATATGGCGAGTTGGTGGGAAAACATGGTATCCCGCCTGTACATAAATGGATGCAAATCTAAAAAACGATTTCTCCGCAATGCGTAATGGTAGAGACCTCAGCTATGGCTCATTCGATCAAGGAAACCCTATATTTTATTCTCTGTAATTTTCGTGGAGAAATATTAAAAATGCGAGGAGTGATAGCCTTTCTTTTTCAAGGCTTCGCCTCTTATTTCTATCGATTTTACACGAATTTACAAGTGACTAACTCAGCCAATAGGAGTCGCGTTAACTTGCGGAGAAGCTCTTTTTGTCAAGCAAGTCTTTCTTTACATTCTCTGTGAATTTCGTGCCGTTGAGAAAAAAAGGAGAGCGTTGGTGACGTTTTCGCAGCAGGCGTTTATGCTTTGTGTTCACCAAAGCATGAATCCAGCTGGGCCTGCTGAGCGCACGATAAAGAAAAAGGCGGCGAGACTAGCTAGTTCGGTGTGCCCTGCTTTGAAGAATATTGGATATAGTATTTGTGTTTGTTTGCTTTTGTATGCCCTTTTTACACTTCCTTCACTGTTCTTATTTATACTTTTTACTATTTTAGTTCTACAAAACTAAAAACTTCAATGCGTTTTGGTTCAATTTTTCATAATATAGTTAGAATAAAGGAAAATTTCAATTAGGAATAGTAAAAAAACTACTGAAGATACAAATACAGTTCAAATTTTCCTGAGTACAAAAACTATTACAAAATCTACATTCAAATTTCCATCTCATTTGGGCATACCAATAATTAGTGAGTATTTCGTTTGTCAGTGCACCTCAAAATTTTCAAAGTCGAACAGAATTTTCTTTACATAAAAAGTGGTGTTCACTAAAGTTTACATAATATATTCTTTATTGGAGGTAGATTCTAGGTGTGCGGTTTGTTTAAAAGAGGGATAAATTATCTTTCCAACCATACTAAATATTAAATCATAGCATAAATTTGAGAAAAACTGTGCTAATTTGAAAATGACCAAAAATTGTAAAAAAACACTGCGGGACAGCATGTTTAAATTAATGCATTTGGCCGGGAGTGAAAGAGTTAAGAATTTGGTATGGTGGAACTTTCAATACAGCCTAGATAATAATTTCCAATTGGTCACTGTCTTTTTTACCAATTAGATCATGGCTCATTAGTGACCCAATAACCAAAAAACAAATCTACTTTGATTTAATTTATTTTTATTTTTCAAAGAAACAATTGGATAGTCAATCAGCCGAACCAGCCTTGCAAGAAGAGGTCGATTTATTAAACTTGGCTCCAAGGAAACCGGATTGGGACCTGAAAAGAGATATTCAATCCAAACTTGACCGCTTAGAGCGTAAAACACAGCGTGCGATTGCAGAAATAATCCGCGAAAGATTAAAACAAACAACTAAAGAAGATCCGTCACATTTTGCTGAAGTTCCTGATGATATCAAGGGTGATGCATACGACTCTGACTGATATACACTTTCTTAACTGGAAAAGTATCAGTACTGAGTGGGCTGGCAAGAAATTTTAGCTAAATGCATGCTGCTGTCCTGTTTTGCAGCTGTTAAATTTCTTTTAAATGAAATTGGAAACTTTACTGAAATTCATTTTAGTCTATATTTTTTGTTTTATTATGGCTGTATAGGTTGAAAATTTCAAATTGAAACATCAGTTGGAGGGTTGCGATATCAAAATTGGTTGCTTGTATTTATTGACCAGGCACTTAACTGACTCTTATGAATTCAGAGGGTTAAGTGTTTTAACAAAAAACAAAATATTGTATCTATTATTTGAAATTAACTTTGATTATCTGACACTGCCAACCCCTTAAATAATTAATTCGTATACAGTTAATGACCACAAATATGCCACTATTTTTTTTTTAAACAAATGTTTAATAAAGAAACAAGTTTCTTGAATTTGTATCTCAAAAGGCAAATCTACACAGTGCAGTACTTTGCCCTAACTTGTATGTATGAACCATAGATAGTGTAGCGTGTTCAATTCAATAAAGGCATTGCTGCCGTTTTTTGTTTAATTGAATTAGCTAATGACGTCAAATAAATTAGTATGATAGAATATTCCGTTTTTCCCCATTATTGGCAAAACGCAAGAACACCCGGCGTAATCACCACCGACCAATTAGTCTTGAGGTTAAGTATGTCTCCTTTCAATCGAAAGGTTGCAGGTGCGAAACTGGTCGTTAGGTAGTCAGCTGTGTCCTTGTGCAAGGCACTTTACGGACATTGCCTGTGCCCAGCGGATTAATGGGTTCTACCAAATTGAAGTAACGTTTCTATCATACACAACACACTGCAATAGCTCCGGTAACCCGACGGTGGGCGCGAGGTGATCTGACGATTGCACGTGTGTTAACCCCATTGGTTTTCCCATTCACGGGGAAAAACATGAATATCCTTTGCACCACATTTCCTTTGCGTCCACCCTAGGGCTATCGGAACAACGGTGGGTTTACCTTGATTGTTTTTAATCAACTGACCGCATTTTTATTACGTAAACTGTAATTTGCAATTGAAAAAAACTAACGTTTGCAGGCCGGTTACCTATAAGTCAAAAGTTTTTATAAATAAATAATTATGAATTTTTTTGGCCTGTTGCTCATTATCTGTAGTTACAACAGTGCTGTGTTAAGTGAGTATTTGAACAAATATAATTTGTAATTCTAACCAAAAAAATCAAAAAGAAAGGCATTCGCCATCTACAGATGTGCTTAGATTCTCTTGCGAATTTTATTAATGCAATAAGTTGAAAATTCGTTACTGCTGCATAAATTCATGGTTTAAGTTGGCAAAATAAGTATCCACTGATTCATTATTAAGTTAAAACAAATCGACCTGTTTACAGACCAACAGGGGACAAGCGGTTTGGTTCTGAATTACAACCGTCAGTTTTAACGATCGAATGTAAACCAATTGTAATGTTTCAGCTTTAGAAGGTTTAATAATTGGTTGCCCGAGTTGGTCGAGGAAGTAGACTAGAGTCCAGAACTAGACGATGATCTCATTTTGTAGAATCGTATCGATGATTCTTACATGAGTCGTTTAACTAATTATTCTCCCTCCCTCTCCAATGCAAACTAACATGACAAAAACGGCTGTCACTCAAAATCCTAACATATAGGAAGTCTTAGATTTTTTTTACAATTTAAAATTAAAGCTTGGATCTGCAACCCAAACTTAAAACCCTCCAAAGCTTTACTTAACAATTTTGAGCCCATACCCTTCGTACATCGGCAACTTTTCCCCAACAAAACAGCTAGCAGATGCACAATCGACATCTTTATTTCACAAAGCACTGCTCCACTATTACAAAACTCCACGGCTAAACGAGAACACCGGCGCGCAGCCCAACTTATGCTGCTTTTACCCAAACAAACATTAGGCGGAATCACTACCATTGTTACTCAGCAAATACGCGCGTAGAGGTCCTAATTGGTTATACGCCATCTACAATTATGTCCGAATCAGTTTTGTATGTGCCCGTGGATACATTTTTCTCTAGCCCAGTGGTTCTCAATCTTTTTGACTTCGTGGCGTACCCAAGACCAATTACGAACGCAAACGGGCATACAGCATGCATGGGAAGTCATAACAATAAGCAAAACGTATTTAATGTTAAAGGGTTACAATGGATTTATAAATTTTGGAACCGTTTTGTTTTTTAATGGAACTAAACCATATTTATTTAAATAGGTACAAATATACAGCACCATGTGGCGAGAATAACGGGCCACGTGACGAATCGACCACAAGTTCTATACCAGGACCGGTACAAACTTGACTCGCTTTAAACAATTTTTTTTCGCTAATTTGAAGACACGGTTATTAAATTGTGTTTCGAAAAATTACGAGGTGGCCGTGTGGTTAAGGCGATGGACTGCTAATCCATTTAAAAATAATTGCATGTAATAAATATTATAAAATGTTTTATTTTACCTGGATATCATACTATTTGTGTAATATAATAACACTATATTGCTTAAACCAAAAAGACTAAACACGTACCTTTTTCCCAAGTTATTGCCGTTTATTTTCTTTTTAGAATACCAAGTTTTTACATTGAAATTACATGCATTGAACAGTTTAAGCAAAGAGATTATAGACTATGTTGTTATAGTCTTTTTGGTTTAAGCAAGGGATAGAAAACATTATTATTTTGTACATTGCGGTCGTAGTTCCGATGTTGTGTTTTGTTTTATCGCGATTTTAATAAAGTAAACAAAATCGACCAATTTAATATATTAACCTGTTATAAAGATATTTATTGACACAGTTTTTGCTCTGTTAAAAAAGAGAACCTAAATTGTATTTTTGTATTGCACATTCAAATGTATTTTTTAAACATGCAAAAATCTTTCTCAGTTCAAGTGTCGCACTTTTATTTTAATTTTTGCACGTCTGCGTGTTATATTTTATGCTTGTGTACATTTATATACCACTGGCGTTTGTAAATTATCTAAATAAAATAAACCACCTGAATTATCAAGTAAAACAGCTTGATCAAATGATTATTATATTACAGTATTATGATTGTTATTTCATTTCCTTCCTGGCATAAAATAACTGTTTGCAGTGTGACGAAACAATAGTTGTACCGTGAGATAACAATGGGCGTGTGCTGCAGTAGAAAAGTCAAAACACAGCTATCAGAATATCAGCTTTCTATAAAGGTATTTTTCTGTTTTGTTATATTTATGCTTCCATTATAAAGGTAAACACGACTGGCAGCAATAATGTTATTTGTTGTGCTTGGATTGGGACCGTTGCGAATTAACGTGGCCGATGGACGCGCTTATGTAATCGCTTGTATAAACAGGAGTATTTTATTATTTTTATGTAACACATTTCTACTTGTTTTGTGTACAATAGTGTCTGCTTTTACTTATTTTACTCATCGAATTACGTTCGCACTACAGACCTCGGATGCCTACTGCGAGGCAGGAACAGATTCAACAGTTTTCATCCAAATCATCGGGGAAACTGGAAAATCAACTGTTTTTATAAAATTCGACAACTTATTTCATGATGATTTTCAACCTGGTCAAGTCGATCATTTTTCAATCAACTGCAATGACGTAGGCCCTCCAGTTGTTATACGGATAAGTGAGTTTTGTGATATGAATATTTTTGCGACACGATTTTACAGTTATAGATTTAAATGTTTCTTTGTGGTATTCTGACCCGCTGTTAAATATTTCACAGATTTGAGAAACAGTGGTGGTAACAGCGAGTGGTTCTGTGATCGAATAATCGTGGATTATGACTCACAAAAGATTTTGTTTCCAGTCTATGATTGGATAGAAGATACAAAAACAATTTTTAGCGCTAACGGTAAGTTATCACCCCTTGTATTGTTAAAACAACTAGTTACTAGAGGGTGGTGGTTAATTTAATTGTGTGACCATGTGTTTAAAACCACAGTAGAGCTACCACAGCATACAATTTAAAACCACCATAATCCAAAAACACTATATTTCTTGTACTTTATAGAAATCCCTGAAATGGGGAAACTATATTTAAAACATATATATAGGCCGGTGGTCCCAAGTCTAGAGTGGTAAAATCACGATTTATTTTTACTTTTTTTCATAATACTGTGACTTTAATGATCAGATAGATTACATTTTTGGATTGGTTTGAATCTATTTAGTGTTTTGCCCGCACATATCAATTTGAGAGCGGAGCGGCAATCTAAACCGCATCTACGGGCACGTTACCAGTTCACCAAACACCGTACTTAACTTCCTAACCATGTACCCTAACTTACCGTCTACAGAAGCCTCCCTGCCACAGAAAGTAAAACAGTCCTTCATAAGTTCATTCCGACGGCAAGAAATCGATCGAACACGAGGTGCATACCTTTGGTGCAGCCGCCCGTTGGAGAATCACATTGACTACGGCCTTCCTAGGCACGTGGATGCTGCAAGTTATGATGAACTGCCGAAGATTTTTCAACGGAATGAAATTCGAAAGAAGGATTTAAAAAGCAGGGCCCTAGCGGGGAAAATCCAAGCTGTTCTGAGTGTTCTCAAAAGTAATTTTGTGTTTTGTCAAAAAACGACTCACCGGAAAATAGGATAACACAGTTGTGATTGTAGGGGTATTGTTATGACACGTGCATGTCATGTAAAGCCCTTTTCCGCAGTTGAATTGCTAGAGCTATTCAGTTCTGTTCACCATTTAAAACCACATGCTGTCTTTATTTGCCGAAGCTGTTACACCAGCCGGTATAGAAAAAATAGAATTGGATTTTTAAACTTGCCAAAACATTTAAAATAATATATAAACATAGGTTATAACATTACATCAATTTATAAAATAAATGCCTATAACAATTCATTATTCTCAGGTGTTATTCGGCCAATTGATAGTTTGGATAGTTACAAGCAATTCTATGACAAAATCAACGATCATGAATTGGATTACAACGAAGAGTAAGTCACGTGAAAACCGCAAAAAATCCGCGTCAATGTAGTTAATTCGTTGTTATATTCAATACAACTAGTGCTATAGTTGTCGGGATGACAAATGTAGGCTTCAGCAATTTATAAAACAAATCATCCAACATAACATTATGTCACCAGGTGTCGTATTTTAATACTTATGCTTTAAATTTATTCATTTTGTGTTCGACCCGTGATGCCTTGTTAGGTTTAGCGCGACCGATACATATACCAACTACTATACCAAAACGGTCCTTGTGCCTGGCCCATCATGGGTTCAAAACCTGGCTCAGTTAAAAAATGGATTTGGCCGAACGGTCGTGTAGCACAGTAAAAGCGATCGATACATACGTCGAATCATCTACATATATGTTACGAGACCATCATAGGTTCGAAACTGATCCCGGTAAAAAATTCGATTTAACGGCCACGCTTTTTTATTTAACCCATGAACTATGTCAAGTAGATTCATAAAACCGGTCATTTTAGGGAAAACTATAAAGTTAGAAGCTTTAATGACATTTTTACGGGCCAAGTTTCGAAATAATAATTGGATTGTCACTAATACAGTTTTTTTGCACAAAACTCGGCACATGTACCGGTCGCGTTAAGCATAAGGTAACACGGTCGTATACATGCCAATATATAACCATCTAACAAAATCCATGCGAAAGAAAGGACCGTTCCGCCTATAGTGTTTAAGCTAATGATTCACCAATGGTTTTGTATTGTCCAGTTGGCAAACCGATGAAGGAATGGGTCGGCAAGTTTTAACCGGAATCAGCCCACTTTCTGTTCAGAGGATGACCGAGAGTAACCCCCGCTTTGACATCACTAATGATGACGTCATCGAGTTTCTGGGTGGAAATACGCTCGTTGGTGCGATGCAGGTCCAGTGGTACTACCATTCGCTCACTTGTGTGAATAAATGATCTATTTCTCGCAGGCTGGTCGATTGTATATCAGTGATCACAGCGAAATCTTCCAAGGCGTAGAACGTTCTAATGGGTTATTTTGCCCTGATGCAATCGGTTTGTTCCACGTGGATGATTCTGGAAAATTCCTTCCAGTCGCAATCCAGTTGGTTCCTGGCGATCGCGATTATTTGTTCACCCCATCCAGTACAGATATGGATTGGTTGCTGGCAAAGATGTATTTTCGATGCGCAGTCACGAACACTCATGAGGTATTCGGCTCTGAACATAAGTTTATATTCAATCGACTGTTGATATGCTGTGTTTCTCAGCTGGGGTTTAGCCACTTATTTGACTGTTTATATCACGTTTAATTGACCGTTAACATCAGGTATTGATCCTCTGTGAAAAAAAACAAGTTTCTAGACGCTAAGTTAGGAGATCTTGTTACAATCACCCGAAAGCGTGCGTGATTGATACCGTCAAATGGTTCGTATATAGGTAGTCCACTCAAGGCACGTGTGGGTGTTGATTATCAATTAGTTGTGCAATATCCATAAAACTTTTTTTATTATGATTTTAACAAAAATGGTATAGGTTGCAAGTTTCGATCTGTCAGCATTCGTCTGATGGCATGAGGAGCCACAGACCAGCTCATCGGCAAGACCAAGATGCGATACAATATATTGGAGAAAAATAACTTACACACACAATATTATTGCAGTGGCTTTATCACCTTCTTTTAACGCACTTTGTTATTGAACCATTCGGAGTCGCCTTGTTTCGTTGTCTACCGTCGCCTCATCCGATCTACAAGCTCCTAAGCCCTCACTTACGGACCATAACCGCGATAAACACTGATGGTAGAATATCTCTCTTAGCACCCGGCGCTTTAGCAGGCACAGCAATTGCCATCTGTACGTATTGTACCCTCAAAAATGGCGTCAAGTACCGTAAATGTGTGTTTTATGACTTTATTTTACTTCCACAGCTGCAGCGTCATTATGTAGAAAATTGTACAAAACATTCAAATTCGAGGATTTGGTCATTCCCAAAGTTCTAAGGAAACTAGGTACTTGGGTATAATGTATAACAATGGTGACGTACGAAACTGTGGTTATGGCATAATACGTGCAACGTCACATAGGAACGGACGATCAGAGCTTACTCCCAAACTACCACTACAGAGAAGATGCCATTGCGCTTTGGACCATTATGGAAGATTACGTTAACGCTATCCTCAGAAGATACTACGTAGCAGATGAGGTAAAGATGTCGCCAATCAAGCACATTATAAATTTTTAATAACGTAGGAGGTAAAAGAAGATAACGAATTACAAGGTTGGGCACAAGACGTCGCACAGGAGGGACTGGGTTGGCAGGATGGTGATAGCCGGGGATTTCCCGAATCCATTACCTCCATTCAACAACTGGTCTGTGTAGTTACTTTTATCTGATGACGCAATGAACCTGATTGGCATGCAGGTGGAGATATGTGTGGCGCTTATGTTTACAAGCTCTGCGCAACACGCTGCCGTCAATTTTGGTCAGTATGAAACGTACAAGTTCGTCCCAAATTCTCCGCCGGCGATGCGGCTGCCTCCGCACAAGATAGGAGAGGTATTACGCCATTACGATGACGTTTTTGGGTGGGATACGATACCGCGGATGCCACAATCCGGATTTAAAATATTATTGTTTAATCTATAAATTTAAGTGTATTCTTCATTATACCGATGATTTAGTATTTTTATTTGGATTATAGCTATTCGTACTAAGTTGCGAAATCACAAGTAATTGTTTCACATTAATACGGTGACACCGCCATCACGTTACAGGCGACAATGGAACGGATAATGAACTCGTTACCCGATGTCACTATGACGAGCACCATTTGTGCGCTGAGTTACACATTGTCTGATTTTTCATCCAATGAGGTATTTTTTTTATAGATTGTTTATTTAATATTTTATTTTTAACTGTGCCAAGTTTCGAACCCATAATGGGCTTGTCTCTAAGTCCGTTTTTACAAACGATTATGTATATGTATCGGTCACGCTAACCTTTTGGCTGCACGAACGTACCCAACTATAGGTAAATTCTGTATAAACGCGCCAGTTTTTATTTTTACATTTTTGCCATCTACTGTATTTTTACAAAAAAGCATTAATCGTCAGATAGCACACAATACGGGGTTTCAGCTCATTTTTCTGGGTTATAGTAACGTTAAGATAGTATATTCATGTTTATCCCCGTTAATGGGAAAACCAAGGGGGTTAATACACGGGCAATTGTCAGATCACCTCGCGCCCACCGTCGGGTTACCGAAGCTATTGCACTGTGTTGTATAATTAAAACATTCCTTCAATTTAGTAGAACCCATTAATCCGCTGGGTTCAGGCAAAGTCCGTAATATGCCTTGCCCAAAGACACAACCGATTAGCTAGTCACCAGTTTCGCACCTGAAACCCTTCGGCTGAAAGGCGACGCACTAATCCACCAGATTAACCCGTCGGACGTTATTCTAATCGTCCCGGCAATGTGTACAACTGACTAAATATAGCGGATAGGGTGAAAGCCACGATATTTTGCTGTACTGCGTATATATGTTATGAAAGATGGTCACCCTCGGATTACAACACGTATTTAATTAAGCTAGTGTCGGTGTTCCGCCGATTCCGTAAATTGTCCATATTACTCCACAGATTTATATTGGACAATTCCCAGAAAAATTGTTCGCAGATGACGTCGTAACATCAATTCAGGAAAAGTACCAAGAACAACTTGCCCAGCTGGAGGAAAATATTAAAAGTCGAAACAAATCATTGAAACAGCCATACGTCTATCTTCAACCTTCGCGTGTACCACGGGGTGTCGCTATATGAAGTCACAAACTGCAGTTTACCTGTACAAACATATATGTTTGGTTCCTGAACGGTCGTGTGGCCAATTGGTTACCGCAACCTTCCATATTTATAATTTTCTATGAAACATAGTCTTTAATACATTGTCGGCCCAAAACTTATCCCGATAAAAACAAATAAGAAAAAAATGTATGCGTTCTAACCGGTATTTGTATGTGCATTTTACTCTAGAAATAAAAACAAATAACAATGCATGCTTCAAATGTCAGCAATAGCAACAACGGGTTTTGGTTTTATTCAAACGTTTAGTGGTCAGTATTCCAAATGGACTTGCTGCATCGACAGCAACACTAAGTAAAACTGCGAAGTTGCATTCGAAGATTTATTGGACTTTTCAGAGAGCTGGGTTATTATTCATAGATCAAATCTCATACCCATATCCGTAGACATTCTCATCATCTAATCCGTGCATATATTAAACCTACCGTAAGAATATAAAACCCTGCGCCAAAACTAAATCTTTCGTTTGTGGTGCCTATGTAATTTTTTTTATCAAATAAGGATAGAATGTATCATTTTTTTGATCGATATAAAAGTGTTAATACATATATATATATATATACTATGTCATTACTAGATAAGCAATATATATACCCCAATACACCATAGCACTAATGTACAAGCAATATAATACAACATTACTAAGCTACAGATATATTAGCAGCCTAGTGAGTACATACAGCCGCTGCATACTAATATCAAATACTGTTAAGACCTATGGTGTTTCCTCTTTATAAGTTGAGTTCATAACACCATCTATTTGGCAGAATACAGTCTCCACCATGTCAGAGTGTTCTTCTTCTATTCTTTTTCGATCTCTCTTTCGTCTCCACACAGCCGCTGCGAAAAACAATAGAACAACGACAACAAAGGCCAGTGCAGCGATTAGCCCTATCACAGCAACATCTGAAACGAATGAATATGAGTTGGGTTGTTTATAGTCTCTACTGTTTATTATATACAAATCAAATAGCAATATTCTTCATTACGAAAATATAATGCTTGATCAGCCTCTACAACCATGCAACTATTTTATTATTATTAATACTGATGAGCATTGATTATCTGCGAAAATGAACAAGATGTTACAAAAATTTGCAAACCAGTAAGATTGGATTGAATTTGTTTATTGTTTCGTGGTGGAGGAACTTCTGTCGTCGGTTGCGGGATATCATCATTCATTAACGGGCCGATCTCAGCGAGCTGACTTGTAGTAGACCTTGTGAACCGCATCAGTGCAACTGTAGAATCTCTGCGCTTCCGATTAGTGCAGATCTGTAGGCGCATTAACAACTTTAAAATGCGTATTTAAAAATAAATTCAAATGTTAAAATTTCACAAACCGGCTTGCACGAACTATTTGAGTTCTTGCAGACATTGATACTACAATGTACATATATTTTCGGGAGTCTTCCGACGAATTGAAACGCCTGGGTGCTAAATGTAGCTGAGTTCGAAACTCCGTTTGCCGCCACACGTACTTTGCTTAGGGAGTTTTTCACTGCACATCTGAAATAAAAAGTGGCAAGTCAGTTTTATTATTATGATACACTATTGAATTCAAATAGAACAGATTTTAATTTTATTCCGATTTTTTGTCTTTTTTTCTGCGTTATGCTGAAGACAGGCATTCGATCGCCCGCTGTTCGACAGGAAGGACTTATCTAGTTAGGTTGAAACTTGCAGTCAGACCAAAGTATGTAAAAAGAGGAAGACTGTTATTGTCGGCCTTGTAAAGTAATGCATTTGTGCATATATCAGTCCAAATGATAAATAAACATTTTCAATTAAACCATGTTAATTCAATATTACCTGTCCTTGATAAGATCGTATTGTGGTTTGCTATTTTCGTTCCTTTCTGGTGTTGCCCAGCAAGTTTCCAAAACAAGCAACAAATCTCCATCGGAGTTGATCAGAGTTGCGTTGAAATAAAGTGTGTCAGTCGTCTGTGGACGAAACATAAAGCAAGTATAAGCTAAAAAAATCAAATAACCTTTCCAGCTACATCACACGAATTTACCTTAAAAGATCGCCTTGGCTCGTCAGTAATAAAATCGCTCTTAACAAGTCTGAAGGAGATATTGAAAGTCCCCGGTGGAGCTGGTTTCGGTGGCAAAACAATGGATGGAACAGAAGCCTACAAAATATTTTGTTTAGCTCACTTAGTCGTCAACAGTCCTACGTTTAGGAGCACTTAGTCGTCAACAGTCCTACATCAATTTGTTTAGTTTGCTTTTAGACTTTAACGCTGCTTTTCCCAGTGAATATTAATGGTTAGGTGAACGACATATTAAGCTAAGGGTAACTCAATATAACTCAAACTCAACCGAAAGATAACCCTTTATTAAAACCGGCTTAGCCAAAGAGAAGTGGAATATGGATGATTGTGGGTTCAGAAAAAATAAACAGCGTGGCGATAGTTATGTACCAGTTATGCGACCACCTAGAAGTTGCGTTAAATGCTATTTCCAAAATCATGAATAGAAAGTAAGTTATCCCCTAAACACCTTGCATGGAATATATATGATCTTAATATTTTTTAACTAAATGAAAAAAGCCAACCGGTAACCAACTTCACATGTAGAACTAGAGAGTGTCAACCACGAGTTAACCACCACTATTTTAAAACCCATTTTGATTGCACGCATTTGGCTGTGTTTCTATAAATCAGGTTTTGCATATACACGACTGACTGAATGGCAAATCTCATACCTCAATAAGTAAGGCGTTTTCTAAGTTATTGCTATCGCGACAGTTTACTTGCGGAGACAATTTGTTCAAAGTAGTATTTGTCTGAGCTGAATTGCAATCCTAAACACAACAAATGCGCTGGATACAAATGTTGTTAAAACCAAAACAATAAAAATTCTAGTGCGTGGTAACTAAACTAAGGAAAGGACATTTCTGTGCATTAAAGTCGCGTATGTCCACTTTGCCCACTCGTAACACAAAGAGGTTTCCTACATAATTTTGCAAAATTTCAAAAAGTTTCGCGGCACACCTGAGAATCTCAGACGGCACACAGTTTGAGAAACACTGACGTAGTAGATCTCATGACTGGTACGTCAGACATCATAATATGGCCCTTAGTAAACAAAAAAATCGCTATAGACCTGTTCAGGCGCTAATTAAACAAAACTGCAGACTTTTTTTTGAAGTTTAAATCATTCTAAAATTTAAATGTGGCCCATTTCTGCACAGTGAACTAAAAATTAAATTATTACTCTTCGTTGAACGCAGCCTTTAAATTGTATCATGAAAAAAAGTTTTGCCAGCTGCAAACAATTAGAATCAGTTAAGATTCAACTATTATATCCTGTTGTAATAAAATTAAAATGCACTAAACATCTGGTTATACAGTTTGCTACTCACGTTAACTCCTATAGTAGAGTTTTGGTTTGTTGAAAACACACATTGGAAAGGTAAAGTACTTCGGGGACCAGTGATGATAATACCGTCGGTAGTTTCGTTTGCAGAGATGAAGTTAGAGTAAATAATGTGCGTTTTATTGGCCTAGAAACAAAATTTTGCAGTTAAGAACCTCCAGTGGTTTGATTATCTCTTAATTATTCAAAATATGTTACAAAATTAGTTTTTGTGGTGAAAATACAAGTAAATATATTTAGCAGATACATCCAAACAGTTTTGGATCAAACCAGTATGGTAGGCTAAATGGCCGTCTCCTTGGACAAGCTACTTAGTAGGAATAATCCGGACCCACTGGATTATTGGGTTTTAATAAAGCCAAAGAAACATCTCGATCGTATACATTACATTGCAGTAGCTTCGATAATACGACGTTCACGATTTTCCGCTTGATAACGCTTCCCTGTTTTCCCATATAGGAAATAAAACACAAATATCCTATCCCAAGGCAGCATATTTAAATCTGTCTGCAAGAAAATAATGCCATTTTCCTCTTAGCTTTGCGCTTGAAACGGTGTACTGGCATAAATTGTCTGATTCTTATAAAACGGTTCAATGTCCATTGCAATAAATATTAATCCTTATTTTAAACTTATTAATTACCACGACTTTAGTGTTGCAACTTTCCCTCAGCATTCCACGAAGAGAGAAAATAATCGTGTTGTCTTCCGTGTGCCCCACGCAGGAGTTATTCCCTCCGATATGTGCACTTGTTGGATCTATTCCAGAACTAACGAAAGTCGCTTTCGGTACACTTACCTTGATGGAGTTGGACTGACATGTTGTTACCACGTTTGCAACTGTATATAAAATTAATAGTTTCAGTTTATTTTTAGACTTAGGTTATTTTTTGAATAAGCTCTTCATAAAGCCATATATGTATGATTACACCCGTAATGAGGAAACGACACTTGTTTTACAGTGTTTGTGGGTCTGCACGGTAGTTCATATTTGGCGCGTCGGGCAGTCAGCCTAACGGTGATATGATCCACCAGCTAATGTATAGACAGGTAAGAAAAACTTTGCCGGTACCTCACAGTGGCACAAGGTATTCTGACAATTGCAATATTTTAACGCGTGCTTTGTGTTCTTCCCATACATAGACATATTTAATTAAATATTTTAACGTATTCCAGTAAGTGTTAAAAGTTTAAACGTGCTTGTAGATGAGCGGCGATGTGTTGGACCACTTACAGAAAAGAAACGCAATAGCGCCACCATTCCATTTTAAATAAATTTGTCCAGCATCACACCACCGGTGCTAAACATACCCTGAAAAAAAACAACCTGACAAGGCTACAAAATGGGATATTAAAACAAGCGCTATTACCTCGTTGAAAGACGCAATACACATTTTCTCGTTATAATGACATATATTCCTACTCCTTTTCCATTATCAGAATTAACAAAAAACAGAGTACTTGCCACAGGTGTCCGAAATGTCTATAAATCCAGCTTTGCATATACAATTATTTGAAACACAATGGGAAAAAGGCGTACTTTGGCAATCATCTGAGGTTGTACATACGCCAATACCACTTCCGGCATCAACTATAAAGTAATAGATAAATTCATAATATGTTTAAAATTCAATGGTTTATTTATAGCAGATATGATAAATCTAATTTTTCATGAGTCGTTACACTTTTGTGTGCAAAATTACGTGTGCTCATAACATTTAAGGGAATACAATCATTATTGTTGAGCCAAGAGTATTCGAAGAGGTATAAGGATATGTAGAAGGCAAAAGCAGTTTAAGACTAGTTATAATGACACATTTTATTTTCTTTTTCAACTGTAATTGTATAAGCATGTTAGCAAATCAAACAAATTGTTATTGTTAGAAACATTTTTGTTTTTATCAATTTGCCAAATGTTTTGGGTCCGTGTTTTGTGTTTCTTCATGTGCGGCCAATTAATTTTGAAACACAGTTTTATTTTTTTGCCGATAAAGCTAAACACTAACTACCTAATAAAAAAACACGATCGCCCAAAAGAAAAGTTACGTTGTCTAACTAATGACCATAGTGAATATATTCTAAAAAACAAATATTTTTGTACACTTGCAGTCTTCTATAGTCTGACTGTACAATTTGGATAAGACTTAATTTATGGGGTGGTATATATGGTATTATAGCAAAGG
>CH003245.1:1192452-1244234 GCA_000149265.1 Ciona savignyi | reverse complement strand
GTCCCTGAAAGCTGAATAATAATATAGTCGGCAATTGATGCTGAGTTGTATTTGTATTGTCATGATCTTGTTTTTCCCTCTTAGGTCCTCGACTTATTGATCCGAGTGTTGAAATCGTTCCCGATGCGAGTCATGTTGTCCCCGGCATTAAAACAAGGAAGAATGATAGTTGAAGTAAATTGATTGAAATTAAAATATTTTTTTTTGCTAAAGGTGGTGGTGGGACAGTTATTATTACACAAGGTTACATACATAGTAGTCCGGTTGGTTAGTCTGGCGGTTTAGTGCGGCTTTTTTTAGTCGAAAGGTTGCAGGTTCGAAACTAGTGGCTGACTAGTCGGTTGGTTCCTTGGGCAAGGCACTTAACGGACATTGCCTGATCCCAGCGGATTAATGACTTCTACCAAATTGAAGAATCTATATAATACACAACACACTGCAACAGCTTCGGTAATGCAACGGTGGGCGCGAGGCGATTTGACAATTGCCCGTGTGTAAACCCACTTGGTTTTCCCATTCACATGAATATCCCATCCTGTTCAGTATTTTGTTGTTACTTTAATTAACTGCCGCCTTTCCCAAAGCTAAAAACGTAGATATAGACGCCAGACTTGCATTTGAACTTACAACTCATCTGTATTCAGACACAAGTTTTTGAATGCTTACATCAAACGATTCAATAATTGCGAACTCTTCATATTGCATTTTAACTTTGATCAATTATTGTATTAATAAATAATGTTTTTTAATAAAAAGTGCACAAAGGTGATTTTTTTTGTGATGATGACATTTCATTTTAATTTCAGAGTTTTATAAAAAGTGGTGTGCCACTGTGCGAGGTGATGTTCAAACTCCACCAGGACGAGATAATTAACTTGTTGAAGAACATTCAACAAGTGACGCGACAACTCCAAAATGCGGCGTGTCATGCCAAGGTGGGTGAAACAAAAAAATATGGTAAAACAGGATGGAGACTACATTCTGGAAAATATGAGATGTTAAAAGCTTTTTTTTATTAAGCATGGAAATTCTACATAATAGGTAAAATGGTAGAAAATAGTCCAGGTTGTCCGCATTAAGTTTGGCAGGTTTGTATCTGATTTTGAACAACATGCTGCAATAACCAATGCTGCAGTGTCTTACTTTATTTCTTGATAAAAAAAATAGCTACAGCCTACTGTCTTAAGGTTTCTGGAAATGTTGACTGCTATCTTGGATCCATGATTACACCAAGAGACTTCATTAGTCGCTACTTTTTGTCTACGATCCTTATCCAGCTGTGTCACTTGCCACACACATGTTTCAACATCTTTTACAAGTTGTTTTCTTCTCCAGATATCGAAAGACACCTCGCTTACCAACCATGTCCCAGCATTGCGACGAACTTTGGAGACTTTCATCTTTTAAGGTGAAAGGGATATTCGTCCTGCATAACTGCCACGAAGCTTTCTGGTTGGGAAACCTAAAAAATAGAAACTTGAAAGGTTGGTTATTAACTTATGCACTGGTAGCTATAAAATTTAGGAAGGGGTGATATATAATTTACCAAATAGTGCTGCAACGATACTTTTAAAAAAACATGGGAAATTGCAGTGAGTTTTTATGACAATAAAACTATAGTTCTTTAAATAAGGCGTGCAAGTGCAATAAATCTTTTTTCTTATTATAGCAATAAACTTAAAACCGGGCCCTCACCGTGCTTTATATTATACTGATATCTTATACTGAAGAAATAGGCAATGTATTTGCGTCTGCAAGAAACGTTTTCCAGATGCAGAAATTGTAATTTGGACCAGAAATAGTTGTATGATCATAATGTTAAAAGCTTTGAGAATTTGAAATGACAAATTCTAGATATGCATGAATCGAAAGTCTCTACATAGAAATTCCCCACAGTCATCATTAAACTGATCATCCTAAACCAGATGAGCTAAACCCTAACTTTGGTGGATCCCTGGGAATGAATAGGATATAATATTCAAATTTATCCCCGTGAATGGGAAAACCATGGGGGTTAACACACGTGCAATCGTCAGATCACCTCGCGCCCATCGTCGGGTTACCGGAGCTCTTTTAGTGTGTTGTATATGATAGACACGCTCCTTCAATTTGGTAGAACCCATTAATCCGCTGGTTTCTGGCCATGTCCATAAAGTGCCTTGCCCAAGGACACAACCGACTAGCTAGCGACTAGTTTCGAACATGCAACCTTTCGATTAAAAAGCTACGCACTTAACCGCCAGACTAACCGACGGGCAAAAAGAAGAGACACTATTATAAAAATAAAATTTAAGTTTAATAGGAGATACCGCAAATACCACGTTGTGACCAAGTGGCTGCCTAATAAGATATATGGAAGAATTATAAAGATAATAAATATAAGAATAGCGTTGAAAAATGTATTATATCATAAAGAAAACAAAATGGAGAATAAGATTAAACATATGACTAAGCCAACAGCTAATACCGATTCAACAATCTTTTGGTAAAAAGTCACTGAGTCATTTAACTGACCCTGCCGTACGCTCGCCTAACCAATGCGCTACACTGCAGAACAACCCATTCAACTAGAATAGAATAGGAAATTCATATTTATCCCCGTGAATGGGAAAACCAAGGGGGTTAACACACGTGCAATCGTCAGATCACCTCGCGCCCACCGTGGGGTTAGCGGAGCTATTGCAGTGTATTAAGTATGATAGACACGTTCCTTTAATTTGGTAGAACCCACCCATCCGCTGGGTTCAGGCAATATCCGTTAAGTACCTTGCCCAAGGCCATAACCGACTAGCTAGCGACCAGTTTCTTAACCTGCAACCTTTCGGCTAAAAGGCGACACACTAAACCACCAGACTAACCTGTGGCAAAAAAATCACTGAGCCATTTAACCGACCCTGCCCTACGCTCCCTTAACCAATGCGCAATGCATAAAAGCTTATACAACTAACTTCTACACGTCCACACAGGTGAGGTTATTCTCACACAAGCATCTCCAGTGACCTCTGAAGATGACAATGACGATGAATGTGACGTCACAATTAGCCACCCTGTACAAACGGAAGAGTCGTACAGTGAAAGCTATTAGTTCCTTTGTTCCTTTATAACTAAAATACATACAGAATATGTTTGTACTTTCTATTTACAGTAGAACACAGGTATAAAATACCAGTATACCAAAGAATGTGTATTTTAACAGGAAAAATATTTTTCAAAATTTCTTGTTTAATATATATAGTTTTAATTTACGATTTTTCCATCGCAATTTTGTTTTTATTTCTTTTTCATCGCAATTTTGTTAATTCTAATACATGGATGTTGTTTAATTTTTGTTAGTTTTTTAAATATGAAGGATTCAAAAATTAAAATCATTACCTGTCCTTGTAAATACACTGTCTATTCTAAACAAAGCAGTTCCGTTGTTATAAAAAATCGAGAACTAAACATGGTCTGCTGCATCCTTTTATGACTGGAAGCACTGACCATGACAGACGTTTAGTAAAATGTCTATTAATTTGTATTACTTTTTGAACAAGGGTGACAAACTGCAATCCGCTTATAAGTAGCCTCGGATATAAAAAAAATGTTAGTCCTCGTATGTCTTCTTTAAAAAATTAACCCATTTTTCAATGGGGTGGGGGCGTTCTTAGGATTTACAGAAAATGGTGGGTGATGGGTATGTCGCTCGTATAAAAGAGGATACTGCGTTTTTATGGTGTAGGCAATACATAATTAGGTTGCTATTTAACCCCTTACTAGTTGTTGTCATTTAATTATTAAAAAGGCGCGCTTTAACTGGCTACTATCACCCGACAGATAAGTCTGGGTGGGTTTAGTGCTTCGCCTTTCAGTCGAAAGGTTGCAGGCCGAAATTATTCGCTAGCTAGTCGGTTGTGTCCTTGGGCAAGGCACATTAAAAATAGAATAGGATATTTCCGCTGGGTTCAGGTAACTTAACGGACATTTCCTGAACTTTAGTTTAGTCTGCAGTTTTCCTCCTTCCCGCTTTCCGCTCCTTTTAGTTTTTCCCCGGAAAAAATGGTATTTGCAAAGTTTTGCAATATCCAGATTTTAAGACATCATTCATATTAGATAAGGATGCTTTAGACTCAGTGGTGGGCTGCGTTCTCGTACAGATTATTGATGGAACACGTCGTGACATATGGCAGTCGAACTCTCGGAAAAGCTGACAAACAATACTCTACGACCCGAAAAGAGCTTCTGGCAGTATAATACACGCATCGAAATTATTCCGCCGCTACTTGCTTGACCGAAAATTTCTTCTGCGGACCGATTACGCGTCGCTTTTTTGGCTCTGAAGGTCGAGAGAAATGTACGGTCAAAGTCAAATAGGTAGATACTCCCCAGAGTACAATTTTCAGCTGCTTCAACGACCAGGAAGCACTTCAACGCGGACGCGCTAAGTCGAATTTACGAATGGTAATATCCATGCCCATTAAAAAGGTAAATTGAAAACAAGGTGGGCACGAGGAAAGAACTGGAGTAACCAGCTTCCAGCAGAACGAGTGCGTACCGGAAGCTTTGTTAAGCGAAACCTTAACCTTACTGTACGACCAACCACACGGAGGAGCTATATACGAGTACTGCCATAGAATGCACCACGAATCGAAGGCACCAGTTACCATTTCTGCTGTTTACTCGCACCCAATTGCACATATAGTAAGATTAAAATATAAAATTCCCGTATTGTATTAATACCACATTAGTTAAATATTATTTAGTAGGGTCACTTTACCGAAGCATGAAGTGTTCAGACTGATTATCTACCGGTATGTAGACGAAAGACGTATGATATTCATCTTTCATCCCTGTGAATGGAAATCGCAAAGGGCATTAAAGATCCAATCGTCAGATTACGTTGCCCATAACGAGTTATTCAAACTCTTGCAGTGTCTAGTGATAATGATTGGGGCATTCCTTCCGTTTTGGTATAAACAATTAGTTCACTGGCCTAGCAGATAAATGCCTTTCCCAAAGACACTACAGACGACAAAAACCCAATTAAGCCAACCGGCCGGACATAAACATTACGGCCAATACCCCCAAAAAGTTCATCTAGAATCTAAGTCTTCAGAAACCTATTTAGGAACATGGTCCATATTTTTGCTTATTGTAATTCTTACCTCTGTGTTATATACAACAAACCGCTTATCTGGCTAGTAACATTTCCGCATTTCAGCTTTCGAATTTTGGGCCCTACTTTCTACCCCCTGTATTGCTCGGTGCCCATCTTTCATTGACATGGTTGTGGATATCGTGGGTTCAGATAGAAACCAGCATTCATCACAGCAACTACCATTTGCCATTTTTAACGCCCCTCAATAACTCTCACCTTCAGAAGTAGGTCTTTGTTTTATATTCATATCATTGCGTTACAGATTTGTTTTTGTTTTTAAAGATTCCGTCTTGCATACAACAAACAATATACAGTACAAAGCAAAAACATTTTAAAACCAGTATTGTTTTTATATTATAAGACCAATATTTGTTGTTCTCTTCTGAAAACTTAATAAAAAGGGTTCGAACGGAAACCAAAATAAATGTATATTAACACACTTCTTAATCAAGTAGAAGAATAATACACAGTAAAATGAATTTTATTATTGTTTTCCTTTAACGTTTCTTCCTAAGAAATTCTGAAATTTCGTAATAATTTCCTGTTAAACAGTGTGACGCGAGATGCCATACTATCTTAATAATTTCCGGTCATACGAACACTAAAACCGTTCGTGCAGCAAGTCGGGCAGCTTACATTCATTCTAACAAGGGGTTACGCCCCAGCCTGGTAGCATTTTTAATATATATTGTCTGATTTAAGTCAAACTTTAAAAGGACATAGCACAATAAAAAGTATTATTTCGGCATATAGGAGGCGTTCAACTAATTATTCCCCCTATATGTAACGCGCACGGGGGCCATATTGCTTCATATCACGGAAATGTGATTGTTTCGTGACGTATAATATAGAACGTCTATAAAAGCTTGGTTTTAACAGAACAAACATAAAGCACAGACCGAGCAGAGAATAAGAGTTAATAATCTGAACCGCAACTATCGACACCGCCGTGTATTTTACTGTAGTTGCATTTAATCAAGAATAAAAGAACCTTCCATCACGAAGTTTAGATTGCGAGAGTCATAAATGAGTACAGTTAATACTTTACATTTTTACAACAACTGTCTGAAACATCCTACAAAGTCTACTTTTCAACTTTACAGCTGGTTTGACGTAAGAAGGGCGGTTTTACTTATTAGAAGTGCAAAAGGATTGCATATACACCCAGCCGAGCCTTTGTTTGTATGTCTGAACTATTTTGCCTGTGAGATTTTATAAAGGCCTAGACCTAGAAAGTGGCGTCCTCTTCTACAAGTACCACATCATTGCTCTTGCAAGACACGACTTTTGGTATTTTTACCGCGTGAATAGGATACATGACTGTATATACACCCAGCTACGCCTATATCGACAAGTCTGAATTATTTTGCCTGGGCCATGAGGCCGACTGTTTAAAATTTTTAACGTGGTCTATAGGTCGAAATTGTATCTATAGGGCGTTGGAATATGCAAGGACACTTTGCAGCCCGGCTATATATGTGGATATTGGTTTTTCAAAAAAAAATGGCTGTCTTCATTTCATTAGCGCAACAGCGACGAGCTAGACTCCGCGATTCATAGTCTCTAAAACATTATCTAGATTCTAGACTCTAGAATGACCAACCGTATTAGCGCCGGTATCAATTTCGACCGATTTAGCATTTTATGTTTATTAAATATTAGTATAAAAAGAACGTGTATGCCAATTTTTCCATGAAAACTTAAAGTCTACCAAATCCACTAATATTCGTATTCAAGGATTCGTCCCAGAGATCCTATCTTAATATAAGCATGACACCATTTTTTACAGCAAAGCAGAGTTTACTAAATTAAGGCAACGTTTATAAAGTGCTTTGTTCATAGACACAATTATGCAAATATTAGCCATGCTTAAGATTTAACAACACCTTGCCCGATCATGACAAATCTCCATAATACCCCATTCCTATTATATTTTCTACTATTATTATTAATATCTGGCAATATTACAGAAATGTCATATATTTAAGAGTCCAATTTAACTAAATGTCATTTATATTTGAATACATAAACTTGCTGGATGTCTTTCTGGATAACCAGTGGTTGAAAATATTAGAACTGTTCAACCATGATGATAGATTGATCTTTACTTTCGGTAAGAAATACCTTTAAACTTGTTTTATAAAAGCAGACATTTTCTTAAATAGAAGTTTTACTTATCTCCATATAATAAGTTTGGTTGTTGTTATACATAAAGATCTCCATCATTAAGTTTGCAGAATAAGTTATACCTTTCAAAATAATATTATCTATAAAACGCCCATTGTGGGCATGTAATTCATGGCTCCAATAACTTTTTAGCTGAATATCTAAGGTGTCATAATGAGATAACAAATATTGTATCCATACTTTGCATGTAATAAACTGAATGCTTTACCGGCAATTTGTCCCACCAAGTCCATATAAGTTAGTTGTTTGTCACTCCATTTATAAAAGTTAAAACGATCTAGAGCTCATTAAAAAGGTAACAGGGAAAAAAGTTTTACAAATCACAAGGTACTTTTGCTCACAAATCGTGTAAGTTCAACAGTAAAATATTTGTTTGATGACCATAATATCAATCCTACCCCATCCTACAGGAACATCTGTGGTTCATTTCGTATCATTCCTGATCGGTAATTTGTTCTTCATGTTCGCTGATTACACTGGGAAGCCAGCATGGATGTTCAAATACAAAATTAATAAAGACCAACCTTTTCCGGTATACTATACTTCTATATACGCATTTTTGTTGAAATAGGGGCATCTAGGGTGCCTCGGTCGCACTCATCCCATAGCTCAGCCTGGTCCAACTACTTTTGACTTACGGGCCATTTCACAAAAAACGTGACAGACTGCGAGCCACTTCTCGGTTAAATATACGCGATTTTAACACCCATTTATTTTTGTAATAAGAACCTTTTAGATTCAAAGTTTTTGCAAATATATAGACCCATAAACATGCATGAAAAGTGGTTTTCCATCCACAATGAATGTTTGCATAATAGACGCCACGAAAATATTGGTTTACAAGATGCACCCCACTTGCACGTTTGTCTGCATTTTCCAACGCCTGTATATAGGTATAATGTATTAATGCGGCTGCTAAACATGCCAACTTGCATATATACAATTTCTTTGTTTGATTTTAACTCGTGGCAGAACTGTGGACATAAAATAATTTTCAATCATATGTAGAAAAAAGGATATTCATATTTTATCTTTATAAATAAGGAAACACAATAGGGCTAGGCCATTGCAATATTACCTCCAGCCACACTAAAGTGATTGCATGGTGTTGTATATAATTAAAAGTTTTAGTGCATCCCATTAGATGACTGGTTTAAGACATGTCCACTGAATGCATAACACAAAATATTTCAGGTGGAACCAGGTCGATATCTCAAGTGCTGCACTGTGGTTTTCTTTAACGAGCTCCTCTCATGTGCGTTCATCTACCTGATATATCCAGTGATGAAGTACACTGGCATGTCATGTGATCAACCGGTACCTGCGCTGTGGAAGATGTACCTTCTATATGTTTTATTTGGATACATAAATGAGATTGACTTTTACTTTTTTCACAGGTAAATGCTTTTGTTGTGTTTGTGGTGTAGCAGAGGTGGAAATAAGCCAAAAACATTGTTGAAATAATTCATACTTAAGTCTTCTGTAATTGGTGTTACAATGTTAATTATTACGAATACATTTATGTAAGTTATATCACAGACTCCCACGTCTTGCGCCGTAACACATCCAAATAAAGTTGTGTATCAGTTGTGAATCTTTTTAGTTATAATGATTTCTTAGCAATAAGACAGTTAAGAATGTTCCCTTACAACAAAATTAACCCCTTGTTTTATTCGCCCTATTCTTATAAACCTTTTTATTTCTATAGATTATTTCATCACCCAGCTATATACAAGTACTTCCATAAAATGCACCACGAATGGAAGGCACCGGTTAGCATTGCTTCTGTTTACTCGCATCCAATTGACCATATAGTAAGATATAAAATTCCCATATTGTATTAATAACACATTAGTTAGATATTATTTAGTAGGGTCAGTTTACCGAAGCACAAAATATTCAGACAGATTATCTACTGGTATGTAGACACGTAGGCGTAAGATATATATTCATCATTTATCCCTGTGAATGGAAATCGATAAGGACATTACAGAGACAATCGTCAGATTAATTTTCCCAGAACGAATTACTCAAGCTCTTGCAGTGTCTGGTGAATGATTAAGGGATTCCTTCAGTTTTAGCAGAAATAATTAATTCACTAGTCCCTGAGATAAATGCCTTCATAGGACATAACCGTTTTGCAAGCAGCTAGTTTTGGATCTTTCGGTTGCCTGCATATCACCAGACATAAACAATACGGTCAATGCCCCATTAAAAGTACTTAAAAAATTTAAGTATCCAGAAACCTATTTAGGAACAGGGTCTATATCATTGCTTATTGTAATTCTTATATCTGTGTTATTTAACAAATTACCCGTCTTGCTAGTAACATTTCTGCACTTCAGCTTTCGAATTTTGGGCCCTACTTTCTACCCCCTGTATTGCTTGGTGCCCATCTTTCATTGACATGGTTGTGGATATCGTGGGTGCAAATAGAAACCAGCATTCATCACAGCAACTACCATTTGCCATTTTTATCGTCCCCTCAACGCCACAACTATCATCATCAGAAGTAGGTTTTTGTTTTTCATATCATTGCGTTTGTTGATAACATATTTTTGTTTTTAACGATTCCTTCTTGCACACAACAAACAATATACAGTACAAAGTACAAATATTTGAAAACCAGTAATGTTTTTATATTATAAGACCAAGATTTGTTGTTCTCTTCTGAAAACTTAACAAATAAAGGGTGTTGTGTGCCTTATTATTTGTTGCACGCTCACAATATTTAGAACACTTCAGTTAATTTATTAAGTACCGTACGCTCGCTATGGCAAGTATTAGAATATTAAAGACCACGTTTGATACGCTAACATCCGTAATATTAACATAGACATCGTATAATAAGTAATCGGAATAGGGGCTTTTACAGTCACAACACTACAAAGGGTTCAGACGGAAACCAAAATAACTGTATATAAACACATTTCAAAACCAATTAGAATAACACACAGAAAAGGCGAGATACCATACTAGCTTAATAATTTCCTGTCATTCGAACACTAAAACCGCCAGGTCGAACAGCTTACATTATATGGTTAATTAAAACCACAGTTAGGTGCTGAAATTAGTCAACCAAACCCTTATCGAATATGATACACCGTCCATTATTGTTCAGTATCAAGCAATTGTTAATTTCTACAATAATCAATAAACTATTTTAATTGAAATTGTTTTATCGTGCTTTGTCGCTTGTGAAGGGATTTTTAAAGGAGTTTATGCGGGTTATCAAATACAAAGTATAAACGTTACGTACCCTATAAGCGCTTATAATTTAACACCAATGCTTCTGATTTGGCCGTAGAACATTGGATTACAATGTATTTTTATAAATTCGGTTAATGTATACATTTTGATAGTTTTGTTTTTTTATGAATCCGTCTTTATACACGAATCCGTCTTTATACAGGTTGTAGAAACACGGCAAATCTTGGTCTTATAATACAAAAACATTATAAGTTTTAAAATGTTTGTACTTTATACTGTATATTGTTTAATAAAATAACACAATATTTTTATTTGAGAGTGGATACGTAATGGAAAATATGACGTCAAAGCTTTCGATTACGTAACGAAAGCTTTGACGTATCCACCGCCAAATGTTGCAATGACGTGCCGTATCTATGACGTATCCACTGTTAAAGGTTGCGATGACGTAACGGAAGCTATGACGTATCAAATTTCCTTTGTTTCGTCTACACTAGTCAAATATTGAAAGCAAAGTGTTTAATATACAAGAAGTTGTAACAAAATATTGTTTGGCATTTCGTAGAGGATTTTCATGTTTAATCTTCATTTTCAATCATAAAAACTAGACTTATGTATACTTTGTTTTTATATGCAGTTTCGATCAGTGTTATAGTGATGGATTACTCGACGGCCTTTATGCAACCGATTTGCGTTTTCAAAAATCAGTTGAGTCCAAAAGACACCGAGTGTTTTACTCCCTCACTCCTATTGACCAACAGCATCCAGATGAACATGAAAATAAGTCCCCATAAGTTATTTGTTTAATCAGCAAAATAACTTGATAAAATTTTTAGACATAAGTATTTGTATTTTGTCCGATTAATTAGTCTGGTGAATTAGTGCGTCGCATTTTAACCGTAGGGTTGCAGTTTCGAAACTGGCCCCTAGCTAGTCAGTTGTGTCATATGGGGCAAGGCACCTAACACACATTGCCTGAACCCGGTGGATTAATGATTTCTACTGAAGTAAAGGAATATATCAATCATAGACAACACACTACAATAGCTCCTGGGCGCGATGAGGTAACCTACGATTGCCCGTTTCTTTACCCCCCCCCTATTATTACTGTTTTCTTACTATATCCCACACCCTGAACTATATACGTCCGATTAACTTTCCCTATTTTGTACAACATCATGAATCATATCCCAGTTTGGCGGAAGATCGATTTTTTAACAGTTACATTAACGTTTTTAACGCTAAAAAGGATATAATATACCGCTTAAGGAGATAAGAGCAGAAAACAAGTTAATATTGCAAAACAGCAGTTTTCCGAGGCAATAGGCCAAGAACTGTGTAGACTCTGCCATTATTTATTTACATAGAGTTATTCACAATTTTAATATTATGCTGTGTTCGAATTTAATCAGAAATAAAATCAACATTCCGTGCCGAGTTGGATTGATCTTTATGGAGTCGTATAATGAAGTATTATTAGCTAATATATGGATCATCAGAACAGGTGAAGTGGCAGACATAGGCACAGTTATACCAATTCTGTTCACGAAACTCTACGCCTTGTTTTCTTTCATTCACGGGGTTAAATATGAATCTACTATTCTTGTTTTAAAAAATTCAGTTGCTGTGTGTGGTCGGCAAACCACGAGATTGTAGTAAATTTCGCGTTTTGTCATTGTTCATTATATGTACTGCATGTTGTCGTTTTCAGTAACCCCCTTATTACGGTTGTAAATTCGCTTTAACTCGGCCACAGGCTTTGATGTTTCCTGAACTTTCTTTTTCCCACATAATACTATGGTGGCCGTTATTTTGAGCATATATTGACAGAGTATTAAAACATGACTTTGAAGTAAGCGGCACGTAATCTAAGGCCGCAGTTTCCTTTGTAGGCGCCGCTTCAGTCCTGCAAGAATCGCCAGAATTAGTTTAACAAGTAAGTTAAACTGTGTGTGTTTTACTGGATTAGCATAGGATCAAGAATAAAAAGGCCTTCCATGACGTTGTTGGATTAGTTGTGTCGGAGTCATATTGAACTATTAGCTAGCGTCAGACCAGATTCAGTGTCAGCCATAGGCCCATATAGCACTTGTAAGACGAAACATTACAAGGTTGATGGAATAAAGTGCGCTGACATAAATTGCGCTGAAAATTGTGAAAATTGTGTAAATGTGTGTATACTGAGAGTAATTTCCTTAAAAATGTAATATGTTCCTATATCATTATTGTGACAGGCTTGGCATTGCCATGACATCTATCAAAGTGGGTAACAAGATCGTCAAATCGGATTAAAACTTTAAGAATTGTTATATAACATGACCCAGATATGTAGCAGAAATTTATGTACTAAACTCAGGGAAATTCTCCAAAGCCATGAAAAACTAAATCGGGTTTTTGGAAGTTAGCTTCATTTCACAACAGCGCTTGACACAGGATTTAATTTAATATTTTTGCAGTGAAATGTTCGTAAATCTAAAAAGATTATTCTATTACCTATGAAAGGCGAAATATTAACCTATGACAATGAAATAACAGCATTGTTAAAACTTTATGTATACTTTACGATAATCAGTTTATCGCAACGGGTACAGAAACTTCGCTCACGAATAACCAGAAGCCTTCTTGAACTTATAATGAACAGCAGATTGATTGAAACAAAACGCTTTTACGCTATTTGCGTTTTTTCTGCTTGAGTTATCGTTTTAATAACCTGAGTTTACGCAAATTTGATTAACAAATCTGGACTTAAACCGTGATTGGTTTGTTCCATAGCAAGTTGTGCAAAACTCAACATATGGCGATCTAAAGGATAGTTTCTGGAATACCGGAATAACGTGGAGTGATACACACTGGAGTTACTCAGTAACAAACTAAAGCGAACAAGATAGGAGACAATTTAACAACAGTTAAGTTCAACGTAAAGTTATTTAAGAAAATATAGATAAAGCTATAAATAGTCAAAAAGTTTGTGCGTAAGTGATTGTAAGCCGAAAAAACTAGAATAGATACATACTTTCCTTACCTCGTCGTTTCGTCTGTTATCGTGCATTTTAACTAATGTTACACGCACGTCCGACCAAGTACCTTGATTGATTAGTAATACGACGGCTTTCAGCCTAAAGATTTTCGATTCGAAACTTGTCACTGCTAGTCGATTGTGTCCTTGGACATTGCACGAACCAACTGTAGTTATGGGTTCTACTTAAGGAACGCCTCAATTATAAACAATACACTACAATGACTCTGGAAATTCGACTTGAAATGGTTAAAAAGTCCTTGCATTTTGGTGTAACAGGACGACCCACTTTAAACAAGGATTATTGCAAGAAGCTGAGATTTTGCTCACTTAACTTTGCTTTTTTACTTCTCTATAAATGCGTCCAATATCCGTTAGTTTTTCAATTTAAGACAATAAAACATAAAAAACCATTACATTGTAGGAATTTGCAATTGTAATAGGGACACCTGGAGAATGTCGGATAATATGAAACCACGATTTGGTGCGGTGGACATTTTGATTTTTTCAGGTAAAATCGATTTATTTTTTTGTTTTCCTATTTAAATTAAGCGTTACTTCTAGGATCGTTGTTCTTTTCGTTACTGGTAGGAATTTATTATGCGTACGTGGACAGAAAGAGGAAGTCTGTTGACAATTATTATTTCGGAAGCAGAAAAATGTCACCGGTGAGTAATATCGAATGAAATAGCTTTTATATAGGTACCGTTGCCCTCCCGGTCAAACTGTAGAAGTTATGATGGTCGTACGATCGTGTGACCTAATGGTTAACGCGACCTATACATATACCGATTCATATACAAAGACGGTCCTCGTGTCAAGCCCATTTTTTGTTCGAAACTTGGCTCGGTAAAAAAACACATTCTGCAGCCTTGGGTTTAAAATCTTCTTATACCGTCCGGTTACCGAAGGTATTGTATAAAATTAAAACGTTTCTTTAGTAGTAGTAGAACCCGTTTATCCCCTTGGTTAAGGATATGTCCGTTAAGTGCCGTGCCCAAGGACACATCCGACTAGGTAGCGACAAGTTTTAAGTCTTGACCCCTTCGTCTCAAAAGCGACAGACGGACTTAACACTTTTTCCCCGGTCATGCTGGTTCGACGATTGAACTGTCTTGGTTGTTTTAACTCGGGTAACCCGAAGGATATTTTGTATATGCGCTGAACGCGTTGTTCAGTTATGGTATAAATGTGCACGGCCCTTTTCAGAGAACTACTACATGATTACTTGGAGCGTTTGGTTTTCTTGGAGAGTTATAACTAGCGTCAGGTTCCAAGCGATTCTGTAGTAAATATAGGCATCCAAACGAGGAAAAAAGAAAGAAGAAAAAGTGTGCTCACCAAATTTATGTGCTTGGGATCCTAACCCTAACCCCAGCCCTAATTCTTAAAGAGATCCTGTAGTAATTAGAGCCATCGCTTTTCAGATACCTTTGAGCATATCCATATCTGTGACATTCATATCCGCAATAACCGTCATCGGCTTACCAACGGAGACATATTTGTTCGGAGTTGTGACCGCCTGGCATGGTATGACCCTGGTTGGTCCCAATATAATAGCATGCCTCTATTACATTCCTCTTATACACAATCTTAACCTATCAACTGTCTATCAGGTACGAATTCCTAGTTAAGATGTAGTTTAAGCGATTCACTATTCTCCGTATTTTGCAGTTCCTCGAAATGAGGTTTCACCGGTACAACAGGAGGTTTTGTTCCGGTGTTGAGGTTCTAAACCTGGTAATGTGTTGCTTTGTAATGATGTTATATATTCATAGTCATATTTTATTCCCGTGAATGCGAAAACGCTGTTAGTTCATTACACGAGAAATCGTCAGATTACCTCGCTCCCACCGTCGGGTTGTGTGTTGTGCATGATTTAGACCTTCCTTCAATTAGGTAGCCCATCCATCCAATGGTTCAGGCATTTGTAACTACTTTGCCTATTTGTTAAAAAAACTGACTTGCCCTTAATTTTATATTTTTCAGAACCGTCGTGTGGCCCATTAATCCACTCGTTTAGGCGTTTTTACCTTGAAAGTACTTTGCCTATATGTTAAAAAACCGTCTTGCCTTTAAGTTTATATTATTCAGAACGGTCGTGTGGACAAATGATTATCGGGACAAAAATGTTCAAATAATGGTTTCGAAACTTGCGAATTTTTTTCATGCAGATTTTGTACATGGGAACGACAGTGTATCTTCCGGCACTCGGTTTAAGCGCTGTGACGTCATTAGATACAAAAGTTGCGATCGCTTTAACCAGTGGGATATGTACCATGTATACAGTTTGTGTAAGTTTATTGTGTGCACATATATGGTTGTTGCATAGCTTAACAACTCGTTTTGATTCATGTTGGGTGTCTTTGTTTAAATGAATGATGTGAACGAGTTTGGACCTTTTTATATTTGTATTTATCTTCGGTTACGAATTAATATAGTGGAAATGGTCATTATACCACGCAAAATCGTTTTATGCGGCATGTCGAGGTACCGGAGTTATTGAAATCAGTTCATAATTTTCAATGGCTGTCATTTTAAGTTCTGATTCGATTCTATTGGAGCTGGCAACGTTTGTAACTGCCATCTTGCCGAATTTCTCTATCTGCGAAAGCGGCTTTACATTGGCAGGGCTAAACAATTGACCATTTAGTATTTTATTGATATTGTAATTGAAGGAACGTATTACAACCATATAATGGCTTTTTATAAAAGTCTTTTTGTGCAGGGTGGACTAAAAGCAGTAGTTTGGACAGACACCATGCAAGCTGGAATAATGCTCATCGGCACATTTGCTGCTTTAATACAAGCAACGCTGGTAGTGGGTGGACCAAGTGCAGTTTGGGCAGCGGTAGAACGGGGTGGGAGAGATAATATGTTTGAGTAAGCTGAGCTAATATCAACGGTTTAATTTTCAATGAGAAAAAACTAAAAAAACTTTTCATTTAACAGTTTTGATTTGGATCCGACGCTTCGAGTTACAGTTTGGACTTACATTGTTGGCAACAGTATCACCCAAGCTCAGACTGCATGTTGCAACCAGTCTATAGCCCAGAGATACCTCTCCTGCCAGTCAATTAAAGATGCTCGAATGTAAGTGACGGAAAAGCGGTTTCAATATACAGAGCCTAACCTTCTTAATCTTGTCGCGTGGTTCAGGGGATACGAACGAAGGTGATGATCAGGCAGGCACGCATTGATCTTAACTTTGTTTGCCGGTTGTATTATAGTTTGCCGGTTGTTTTAACTTTAATCCGACCGATTAGCTTGTTAGGTTAGTGTGTTTTCTTTAACCCGAAAGGTTGCAGATTCGAAGCTGGACGCTAGCTACTCGATTTTTTACCAAATTAAGGGAACGTGTCTATCATACACAATACACTGCAATAGCGTCGGTTACCCGACGGTTGGCGCGAGGTGATCTAACGATTGTATGTGTGTTAACCCCATAGATTTCCCTTTCACAGGGATAAACATAAATATCCTATCCTATCCTATCCATATCTTTATATAGAGCTTCAATGCTGGCACTTATTACCCGAATTGTCTTGTCGTTTCTAACGGTTGGCTGTGGGGCTGCAGCGTATGCTTATTTTGAACACTGCGACCCACTAACGGATGGGAAGATAACAAAAGACGACCAGATATTCCCGTACATGGTTCTCGAAATATTTCAAAGTGTTCCAGGAATGACAGGGCTCTTTGTCGCAGCGGCATACAGCGGTACTTTAAGGTAAATTTACAACCAACATGTGTTCCCTGTGAATCTTCGGTTAATTAGCTTGGTAGGTTAGAGTGTCTGCTTTTAACTGAAAGGTTGTAGGTTCGAACTGTTAGCTAGCTAGTCGGATGTGTCCTTTAGTAGGCTATTGCGCTCTGAAGACATTGACTCTTTCACTGAGTTTAATGGGTTCTTCCAGAATTGAAGGAACGTCTTAACCATGCAAAACACACACCCCATTAGGTAACCCGACATTGGGCGCAAAGTAATTTGATGATTTTCCATGTGATAACCCCCTTGATTTTCCACTGCATTGGGATAAACCTATTTTTACACTTTCTTAACACAGTTCAGTTTCGTCCGGAATTAATTCGGTGTCTTCAATGATTTTGCAAGACTTCGTGTTACCCTGTGTGCCTAACTTGTCGGGAACAAAGCAGTTAGCAATCAGTAAATTATCAGGTTTGGCCTCTTATGGACTTCGTTGATTATATTCGTAAAACTAATCCTGGTATTATTTAATCGAACCTGTTTTTTTTCTAATTAAGCTACAATATGTGCTGGACCTTTCTAACATGCCAGGCCTATACCCTACATTCGAAATAAGTAGCGTTTAAATTTGGAACGAGTAGTGTTTAAGATTTTAGGCCAATAACCCACATCTAAATAAAAAAAAATTTAAGGTTTAAAGCCTACCATAAATTTCGAATGAATAAGTAATATCTAGATTTTTAAGGAGTCGTCGTTGGTGTGCTTTTGGCAGTCACCGCGTACATCTGGTCGGAAACCGGCAGCACAGCGCTTTCTTTGGTGATCACATTTCGAGGTGCATGTGGCGGACCTATTCTCGGGGTTTTCACGCTTGGCCTTTTTCTTCCATGGTGTAACAGCAAGGTGATCATAATATTTGGTTATGCAAGATTTACCGACAGTATTTTGTTAGTATGTCGTTTATTTAACTGAAGAGTAAAGCATCGATACTAAAGGCTGGTTCAGTCATTTGTGTACATGAGTACATATAGCCGAGAACCAGTGGGTTAGAAGGTATTACCCAATAGCTATAAATCTCTTAGGGTGGCATGCCTCGCATCTCAGGTTTGCTGATCCGGAATTCGGCTTAAGCGAGCTTTTTGCATACCAATTTTACCCTCCCTTAATCCAGAATTACGATTTAGCGAGGTTCTGTATACCACTCTAAATCATGTTGAGCACGAGGAAATCTCACGATTTTCCGCATTAAAACAATCATACGTTACCCGATTTACATTGGTAAAACAGGAATAATCTATCCCGTGTTATAGGGAGCATTAGTCGGTCAAATTGTTGGTACCGCTATCACGTTTTGGATATCGGTGGGCGGACTGATATACGGCAAAGATCCTGCCACGATACGACGACTTCCCACCTCAACAGATGAATGCGTTGCGACGATAAGCTTAAACCAAACCGCAAGTCCCAGTTTTGACGTTTTTGGAAACTCAACATTCCTAGAAAATAATGCTTCGTCGGCGGTAACCACCCTTTCTGGAAATGTTGAGTAAGTATCCACATAGTCATAAAAACAGTTGCCAATACCATTTTAATATCGTGGGATTAACAGCTCGACGTCAGAAATTAAGTTTATTACTTTTAAAATTAGTTAGAATAAACCTTATTTAGTTGATCTTTATACTTGTTGGTTTGATTAGTTGAAGATGTTATTGCTGTACGTTTGTTCCTTTATTACCATACGTTTTTTTTGCACAGTCAATATATATAAGTTGAATCGATTCAACAACGGTTAGAGCCCTGTATAATAACTAACCCGGGACCAAAAAAAGATTAAGTCTAAAACCCGAGCAGGTGGCTGTAAGTGCGTAGCCTCTTAAACAAAGGCCTGTAAAACTGGTCGCTAACTGGTCGGTTTTGTTATTAGGCAAAGTACGTAATGGACCTTAACCATAATTGCCTGAATCCATTGGTCTTCTACCAAAATTAAAGGAACGCCCCAATCATTCACGCAACACATTGCAGCTAGGGTAACCCGCGTGGGCGCGAGGTAATCAGACGATCAGCAGTGTACAAACGCTTTCTTACGTAATTGGGGGGTTATCTGAAGATGGCCAGTGTGAAAACGCCCCTTGCGTCTTCTCATTCATCGAGATAAACATGAATATCTTATCCCATCCTAACCCATTGACGCTTAATCTTCAGCCAACTAGTTAACTTTTTGCAGGGAGAAACACTACAGCAGTTTATACGCGCTCTCTCACATGTATTATTCCCCCATTGGTGTATTAGTTACTATTTTTGTTGGTCTTCTGGTGTCGTGTTTAACAGGCGAGTACCCACGATGTCCCTTTTACAAATTTTGGCCAATTAGGAACAATTTTTTGCATGATTTAAATAATCTTACCTGTGTCACTCAATGCTACCTAGTTTTGTACGTTGTCCATGCGAATATGTTCGTGGATCAGTGTGTAGCCATTCAGCCAGTATAGTTGCATATTCTAAACTGGTCTTTATAAGCTGGTTGGTTGTGTGCTTAGGCATGGCATTTACCGGACATTGTATGAACCCATTGGTTTAATGGGTTCTAACAAAAATTAAAGAAACGTGTAAATCATACACAACACACTGCAATAGCGACGGTGGTTGTGATCTGACGACTGAAATAGCGACGGCGCGAGGTAATCTGACCATCGCCGGTGTAATAACGTCCCTTTCGTAAATTACAATATACACGGTGATAAACATGATTGTACTATCCAATTACTAACTGAATTTCTTTTTACAGGACCGATAAAACCTGAGGACACGGACCCGAATATATTTGTTCCGATTTTAGACAACGAATGTTTTCCTGAAAAAGTTCGCAAGTTCTTTCGCTTCAGTGTTCCTGAGCTGGACCCAACAGTGACCATGGTCGAACTTAATACCGCGGAGCCATCACAGCAAGATGCGAACATTTTTGTGACATCTAAAAGACTTTAGTAATTTGTTGTACTATAAAGTGCGCTCAATATGATAAGGTGTCAAGCACGTGTCAACCGCCACTATATTTAAACACCCTTTGATTGCCCGCTCTATATTTCTTCATGCAGAACAATTGGGTTCCCTATGTCGGGTTTCTGTACTGAGAAAAATTGTCGACAAACTAATAAAGTAGTACGGATGTTCGTAGAGATTCCTCCTTTATCAATTAATATTAATCACTTGAAACCAAAAGTAAATGTTTCAACCGATCTTTTAACGTATGTATTCCACCCGATAACTGGATACGGCGTTGGATTTATTTTATCTATGTATGCCCGTGTTGGAGTTTTTAGCTAAAAGTTTGGTGGAACATTGCGTCGTCTTTTAAACGAAACGTTGGATTAGAACTGGTTGCTAGATAATGGGTTGTTATTCTGCATTAACCACTTAACTGACATCGCCTGAACCAGTGGATTAACGGGCTATACAAAAAGGATCCGCGTTATAAATGTAGTAATTTTGATTTAAATACTGTTTTTACGTAATTGATTAGGTTTGTCGACCACGCCTGTCTAATAATAAATTATCTAATAGAAGTGTTTTAACGAAGAATGCCGTTTGCCGTTTTTGTCCCGTGTTCTCAAGATAAAGAAGTGAAAATCACGTATAGAATGAAATGTACATTAGACTTTCAGCAAACAATAGAGAAAATATTGCTAAAGGTTTATGTAGGGTCTGGTTAACAATCTAGATACGGTGACCGTATATATAGAAGTGTTTTTCAACCCGAGTCCGTGGACTCTTGAGTCCATAGAAGGGCCTGGACGAGTCCGCTCGCACAGTTGATATTGTTAGGTGAAAATTATGGAAACTCTATTTTTCATACCCATAGTCTGCGTATATTTAGGTCAGCTTGAAAATAGTCCATGAGTTAAATAGTTGAGAACCACTGTCCTACAGCCTTTACGTTGCTGCTAAGGGTAATAAAGACCAGCGATCGTTCCATAGTTCCGACCCAGGACGTGCAACTTCAATTTTCGGCTGGAAGCCTTGTTTAAAGTGGCTTCAAGTCTAAACGTATTCATTAGCCAACACACAATAGTTTCCACGGTTCTTTTAGTTATCCTTTCAACAGTAACAACACAATACGTACTGATTAACGGTTTACGTCAAAGATTTACGACGATTAACGAATTCTAGGGTGATTTTTACCATTAGCCCTTATTTAAATAGAACAGTTACTAAGTCATACATGCATATTATTAATTAAAGTCCAAATTACAAACAAATTTAAAGATTACTGCAGATACTAACTTACAAATTATAATTGGCCGCATGGAACAAAAAGTATTATTACAATCGACTCAGGCAAAACATAAAAATTGTATGCAAGGATAGGATGATATATTCATGTTTATCCCCGTGAATGGGAAAACCAAGGGGGTTAACACACGGGCAATCGTCAGATCACCTCGCGCCTACTGTTGAGTTACCGGAGCTATTGCAGTGTGTTGTGTATGATTCCCACGTTCTTTTAACTTGGTAGAACACATTAATCTACTGAGTTCAGCTGTTCAGGCAATGACAAGTACCTTGCCCAAGGACACAACTTACTAGTAAACGACCAGTTTCGTACCTGCAACCCTTCGGCTGAAAGGCGACGCACTTAACCAACAGACTAATTTGTCGACTTTAAATATTATCCATGTTACATTTGTATTTCCTAAAAAATGGTTTTTCCAAACATTCTTTAAAATCGCTTAAGTTGGCAGTGGAAACGCAATGAAACTTTGCCATTTGTTAGATAACACGGTTTAGATATGCAAAAACAAAAACATTAAAAAAAACTGGGGGATTCCCCTAGACTTTAAAAACCAAAACGGTATTATATTTTTCTAAATAATTAGCTTCTTTTGATCATAGCAATAGAATAGCTGCTCCTATTGAGATTAGATTTGGTAAATGTTAGTGCGGTATAGCCGCCACTGTACCAATGAGAAAAAATACCTATGATTACCGAAGCTATTGCACTGTGTTATGTGTGATTTATACGCTCCTTCAATTGAGTAAAAACTAATAATCCACTAAGTTCAGGCAATGTCCGTTAATTAAGTGCATTGCCCAAGGACACAACCCACTAGGTAGCGATCAGGTTCGAAACTGCAACAATTTGGCTAAAAATTTGGCTCAATTTGGCACACTAAACAAAACTGTCGGACTACAAGTTTCCTTCTGGCGACTTTATACAGTCGAAGAGAGTTATCATACCGAAAATATATAATATTTTGAAGAGTTATCCCGAGAAAGGCGGCCGTGGGATCGAAACCCACAAAAGAAAAAGGCTAAACGCGAAAACCACGAAATGCATATAAACGGAATCGGTAACGACGCCTTCGTTTCGATTTAGGAAGTCGACACAATATTGTGCGTCTTGTCTGCAGTGAACGTTCATTCAACACAAGAAAGATTCATGTGCCGGGAAATATATGCTATATATATAAATGCAGTTGTAATGATCACGTATTACTTATAGGGAAATAACATGTAGGAGTAAAATCAATACCGCACCCCGCAGAGGCGATACACTATTCCTTTAATAGTACCTTAACGAAAGTTATTTGTTTTATTACTTGTTTTGTATTTTAGATAATTAAATAGCCCACACAATGAATAAACATCTATTGTGTTTATTTTGGGGGTGCGTCCATTTTTTCTAACAACTGGTGAACCGTCTTATTTGTATTTTTAAGCGAATGAAGGGTGAAACAACATAAACTTGTTACAATTTACACCGTTCTTAATAATCCATTTCTTTGTTTTAAAACCAATGACACATATATGTTTTATGTACAAGGCTAAACCAGTTTAACATTTGTGTTGCATTGTGACTGGAACTTTGGACAGGAAATGAACTCTGTGTATCCTGTAGCAATATTTTATACCTGGTAACACGTTTTGCGATTAAAAATAAAATGCACAAAAGAAATATTTTTCCTTTAACTTACTTTAGATTAAGAAAAACTGTCGGGAAATAGATTATGACAAATGAGCTATGGTGTTACTGATACTTAGGTTGTGATTGGAAATAGTTAATAAGTCAACTTGTCATTACTTTGATCGTTAAAGTAATGACAAAATGTTGTGTACTTTGTTGGTACAGACAGATGTGAATTGTGTCACCCACGCAACACCACAGCGGTACACACAATGTAAAGAACTAAGTTGGCACTTGGATGTCTACCGACGCCCGTAGATTCCAAAGGTTAGAACTATTTGGAATATTAATGGCTAACTTACGTATATTTGTCTGTATTCACTTGTAATTGTAAATTAAAATTTACAGCTTAATGTTTAGTTTAAGCATGGTTGCTTATTAGAAACTAATTTACAGTGTCAACACATTATCAATGCAATTTAAAAATACAACTAAATTAAATTAAAATTTATAAAAGAGAGTAAAAAGGGGGCAAAACGACAATGGGGCAAAGGTTATATTCTAATTACGGTGTAATATGGAAAGTTCTACAGCCAAACACATTAAATAGCATATGCCCCTGTCAAACATAGGTATAAGAATAGTAAGCAATACAGGAACGGAGTGAACTACGGTACAATTAAACTACGTTTTGTTGTCAAACCTAGATTTGTAAATTAAAATCGAGAGAAAGAGAAACGTAAGAGAAAGGCAACTCGGTGCATCATACGTGTGAACGAATCGAGCGAATCTTCCTGTGATGACTGCTATGGGAAGTTACCGTGGACGTGGCATGGCAGAGTCATGTCGAATAAAGTGTAACTTTATGAGAACAACCGATAAAAAGTAAACGTAAAAATGAAGCCGTTGAAAATCCTGCGGCTTTTATGTCTATTTTCAACAGCCGTGCTAATGATAATGGTGTTCTGGTCTTTTAAGATAAACAGATTAGCAAAGCGAAAATCAAGTTTGGAGTTCAGGGACATTGCAAACAGTACCGTTGGAAACAGCTTGAACTCTACCGTGTACTCCACTACGACATCAGAGGCCACAACTCAATCTACAATATCGTGCAATTCCTTTCAAATGCCTTTAGTCGGGGCTCTAAAAACGGACTTAGAAGGACTAGAAGTAGAATACAAAGCAGTACAACAAGAGCATGGACATATTGCAGTGCCGAGTTTTTATTTATTCCGGCCCCGATATTGCAAACCGGAGCTAAAAATTGCGATAATCATCCCTTTTCGGGACAGAGAGGAACATCTACAATATTTACTCGGGAGACTTCACCCCTTTCTGAAAAGACAGCATGCAAGGTAAGTACCAACTCTACAGTACATCATAGACCAACTGTTGAATGACAAACATGGTAGTCCAAAATCTTTAAAACCAGTTATAATATATGCTTTAAACGTAATGATAAATGTTGGTCATTATTAGTTTTAAAAATTTAAGGTTTGCCGCCAAAAGCAATTCACCTAAACAGGGAAAATAAAGATATTTTTGTTAATTACTGGTTACACCTAAAAAAATGCAAGGAACGAAGTTGCATGTTAAAGTAGTCCCTAAATACTTCATTAATTAATCGATTACTTTACTTTACGATATATCTTTGTTAACACTCAACTGAGAAGTCTTATGTTTAATAGGCTATCATTAATAGATTTGGTTATTTTATTAAACCCGCTTTTGTGTTTTATTAAAATGAAACAATGTTTAAATAGGGAAAACTCCTTTAATAAGTTACCCACTATATGGTGATTGATTGATCGAAACCCACGGTGCTTGCAGGTTCTATCTTAAGGTTGAAAAACTAATTCGACATCGCCTAACATTTTATATTTATAGGGTTAACTAATACAGTACAAACTTCTCAATCATATACAACACACTAGTAACCAACCTTTCAGTAGATGATGTAATCTGACGGCTTTCCGCGATGGAAGTAAAATATGATTATCCTGTCCTATCTATTTACACATGGTACGATAAGGGGAAGTCTATGTAAAAACTAAAACATTTAATGCTTATATGTCAAGCTTTTCTACTAAGGACACATTAGATTCTGCTCACCGAAAAACATACTATTCTATAATGTTGAAACTTTGTTTATATTTAAATAAATTAACATTTATAATTAACGCAATTTGGCAATTGTGTCATAGAAACTACTTAAGTCTGGTTCAAACAAAACAGTAGCACACAATTGCATTGTGAATCATATTGCTTGACCGAGTTTAACAATTGCACGTATCGCCGAATAAACGCTTAATTGGCGTCACAGTACATTTGTATGTCCCCTACATTAACCATATATGTGGGTTAATTCATTTTAACACATTTAAGCATCTTAAGGTAAAGTTTAAGTTTGTTTTTTTGCCAAATTTCTAGCCCATTATAGGCTTGTCACTAAAACCGTTTTTATACAGAACCGGTGGTATATGTATCGTACGCGCTAACCCACTCAAAATGTTACGAGACATGTAAACAGTTTTCTTTAATTTGTTATCACATAAATTAATATCAAAACAGGTACAAATGTTTATCAATAACAACTAAACGTTTTGCATTTAAAGGGTTCAGTTTCTAGAAAAGCTGTAAGGTTACACCGTAATTAAAGGGATTTTTATGATGTCATTTCCTTCATTGTCATTAGTTTATTTCGTCACAAACGCACTGTTTACCCTGATACTAATGTTTACTGTATTAACAATATACACAGAGCAAATATTCTACAAAACAAGTTTAACTTAAATAAAAGTGTATTATTATGCAACCTTTTTAGGAGAAATAACACATATTGTTTTATCCTTTTCTTGAAAAAGGTTATTTTTTTCATATCCGGCTTATTACTCTTTTATTTATATATTTTATGTCAGCCAAGAAGGTGGCTATCATTAAGTCCGTTCATATACTGTATTAAATTCTGCATATTAATCGGTTGCGCTTACCATTCAGTCATACAACCTTTAAAAAGAATATATTGGGATAGTCATGTTTTATCCCCATGAATAGCAAAACGCAAGAGGTGTTATTTCAGATGTAATCGCCATATTAACCCCCCGCCCACCGTCGGGTTACCGGGGCTATTGTTGTGTGTTATGTATAATTGAGACATTTCTTTAAAAGTAGCTTTTCTGCTAGAACTAAAGGTACATCTTAATCATAAACAACACACTAGCAATAGGTCGGGTCACTGACGATTGTACTGTCATATTTCATATACGAGATGAACTTTAGGTGCCTTGCCAACGCACTTTTATTCAAGTACATTCAGATACCCCTAGTATCTAGTACAGTAAATTGAATATTTAATTACTTTTTATATGTTATCATTTAACCAAAGACAATGTATTAAGTATTTTATCACTTTTTAAATAACACTAGGTAAATAATTACACTGTATTTAACTCCATAAGTGACTCTATGTTTTAAAAGGAACATTTGAATTACTGAATCGAGATATTTTGATTTGGCATTTAAACCTTTTAAACCGAAAAAGCGTCCATTTTGTGCCGTTCCACGTACGACAGTTAAAATTTACTTTAACCTAACATTTTCCACGGTTACCTTGGTCATTCTACAGTTTTCAGATATTCGTAATCGAACAGTCTGGAAACGGTACGTTCAACAAAGGACGCCTGATGAATACCGGGTATTACTTCGCTTTCAATGAAAGTCGGAAACATAATAATTCCTTTGATTGTTACGTATTCCATGACGTAGATATGATGCCGGAAAACGACAAGAATATGTACGCGTAAGTTCTTTGCCATTTTAGCTTACATTCAGTATTTGTCTAACCAATTGCCCTGATCGGGAAGTGCGTTGCCTTTCCAGGGATGTTGGTTTAAAACTGGTTGCTGGCTGGTTGCTTGGTGTCCTTGGGCAAGAAAACACTTAGAGGAAATCGCCTGAGCCCGATCGATTAATTGGTTCTACTAATTAAACGTTACAATAGTATACAACACACTGTATAATAGTTCCGGTAACCCGATGGTAGGCGCAAGGTAATCTAACGATTACCCTTGTGGTAACGCCTTATGCGTTATCCCATTTACGGGGATAAACAAGAATTTTTAATGAAGCTCTTATAACTATGAAATTTTATGCTAATTTTGTACGGGTTTCCCCGCCGCGTATTGATATTTTATGCGCAAACGTTGTGGTCTACCGACGACCATAATTATCGTGAAAATCCAATCCTACGCAGTGTTTGTAACCTACTGTGTTGTTTGTATATTAAGTATTTGTGTTACCATTATTAGTTTCAAACCTATGATAGGATCGTGAGTAAAACCGTTTTTGTATCGAAGTTGGTATTTGTATCGGACACGTCAACCATTCGGCCACACGGTCGGAATAGCAACTAGGCATCAGTAATTGAAATTTGTGTCGTTAATAGCACTTAACAGGTCACTATACTACACAAGTGGGGTATTTTAAAATACGTTTCAACAGTGCAATAGTTAGATTACCTCGTGCCCACCGTCAGATTTCCGAAGCTATTGTAGTGTGTTGTATATGTTAAAGACATTGTTATAGTTTTAGAATAAATCATTTGATTTAATGTTTTTTAGCATTCCTTTTAATATACCCCAATACAAATATCCGAATATACGCAATCGACTTGCTAGCGAGTGGGTTCGAGCATACCACAAGTCACGGTAGATAAGATTCCAAAGGCATGGTTAACGTTATGGTATCCAAGTTCAGTGAAACGTGAATTACAATAAAATAAATTACCGGACAGTATTAACCGGCACACCTTTATAGCCCAATCTATTCTAATATTTATCCCCTTAACGTATATGTCTTACTTAATTGGGTTGATTTTTAAATTAGATTACTCTTGTTTACCCTCGTAGGTGAAATAATGAAGGTTTGTATAACACAAACGAGACGTTGCTTTATATATGGTTGATACGATATAACCGGTTGGCTGGTTTGCTACAGCTTTAAATTAAATACTGACCTCAGGAAGCGTTAACTAAGTCGTTTGTACAAAAACCTGCACAATTGGACGGTTACAGTTTTTACCCTAACCTTTTACATCCAAACTCTTGAATCATTAGGTTATACGCGGTTTATCAAACAATGTCTTAAAAAACAATATTGAAAAATGAAATACAGTAAATTTAACCCGTATAGGTTTGAAATTGTTGGTTGATGCGAAAAATCGTAATGGTACAAGCATATATGCTATCATGCTTAAACCTACAATGTTTGGGTAAGTTAACGTTTTTGATTTTAGAACCTTTTCTGGCAAGTTAAAAATCATAAGGTGTTGAAAAATAAAATAAAATATATATGACACATAAAAATGCCTTAACCAATTAATAAACCTTTATGCGTGGCAGGATGTGACGAGTGGTACCCTTGCTTAGTCATTGTATTTAAACAAGTGTTTTGATGAGTCACACTAGTGGTGATTCCCCAATGTTCGTTTGGTTGAAAGCAGCATATGCTAGGCCGCTCGCCGGTGTTCTTATTTTGCTGTTAAGTTATGTAATAGTGAAGTAGTGCTTTTGAAATAAAGTGGTTGATTGTGCATCTGCAAGCTGTTTTGTTTGGAAATTCTTTTCGATGTACGGAGGGTATCAGCTTAAAAATGTTAAGTAAAAATTTGGAGGGTTTTGAGTTTAGGCAGTTTTGAGGTTCAGGCTTCAATTATAAATTGCAAAAAATCTAAGACTTGCCGGATTTTGAGTGACAGTCCTATCGCTTTTGTGGCGCAACAGTTTACAAAGTATATTATTACGCTTGCCTGTGTTATGACCTCTGCGTTTCAACATACATGATTATCGAACCCATTCTTATTCTGTGCTACTGGTATATAACTTATACCCATCCACTTTTTTTAAATAGGAAAACTGTATTTGAGAATCTCATACTAGTCCAGTTGAAGTTAAACTTTTCATTTTCGTTAACAAAGTCATTTCAGATGCATTCCTGGCTCGAACCTAGTCGACCACCTTGCTTGCTCAGTGAACAAGTTCAATTACCATGCTCTGTGTTGTGGTATGACTGTGGGAGGCGTTCTTATGTTTACTCCAGACCAATTCGATAAGGTAGGTTAGGAGAGAATATTCATGTTTATTTGAAAAAATGTAATAAAACAAGTGGCATTATCACACGAGCGATCGTCAGGTCAATCTAGGTCAACGAGATATTATAGTTTGTTGTGTGTGGTTGACACGTTACTTTAATGTAGTAGAACATATTAAATCCACTGGACTAAGACAACTTTTATGTATTGGCATTTACAGGCATATCTCTTGATCATTTCATTAATCTTACAATAAATGTGTTTTTAACCATTGATGCCATTCTAACATCTGATCCCTACCGCAGACGAATGGGTTTTCGAATCGATACTGGGGGTGGGGAGGTGAGGATGATGATATGAATGTCAGGATTAGAGTCAACGGGTTGTCCATTCGCAGGAATTCGGACCATAATATTTGCAGGTAACTGCTTGACAGATTAGTTTGGTGGGTAAGTGTTGCGCCCTAAAGCCGAAGGGTATAGTAAGTTGGCAAGTGGTCCCTTGCTAGTCGGTTGTGTCCTTAAGCAAATCACTTGCGTTCTTTCATCTTCAAGAATAAAATATGAATCAAACAGTCGTGTGATTCTCTATTCATGCAGTATTCTCTATTTAAAGTGTTTCTCTATTCTACTCATATACAGTATTCTCAATTTAAACTGTCTTAAGAACGATCCCCAATCAAGGTTTAAAAACAAGTCCCGTAAACAAAACAACATGACTATCTTATCACAAGTTAGCTCATTCACCCCGATTAACATGATCTTCCTATATATACTTGTGCGTTGCAGGTATACGATGATAGAGCACAAAAGAGACTCTCTTAACCCATACGTTGAAGAAACAGTCAACGACAGGGTGAAAACTGCGTCTGACAAGGCGGGAGTGGACGGCTTGACCAACCTAAACACGACTATTCTGTCAGTTCAATGGACTTCTCTGTTTGTCCGGGTATTAGTCGACGTTGGCACACCTCATTGGTCCGTAGCAAATGTCTTAGTACAACCAGATACCTAATTTTTCGGTGGATTAGTGAATTTAAAAGCGGTTTAGGATAGGATTCTTGTCATTACTTCAACGAAAGCTGTTTATCATCATATCACTTCATATCACAGTCAGGTTAACAGGGACATGTTTTGTGTTATAAGTCGGTGGCGGAGTAATTGTAGGGTTGATTTTTAAAGGATGTTTCGGTGTCAGCGGTAGGTCTTCTCCGATCTTTAGCGGTACTTGTGTAAGCGATTTGGAATTGACAATGTCTTTTTCCACTCCAACAAGCAGAATATGTAGGAGATCATTATCGCGCGGATTGTACTTTTCTTTTTTGATTGTTCCAACAAGCAGAATATAAATTAATTAATTGCTGATGTAATCAAATTAACAAATTGGATCAATTGATTACTTTTTACCGTAATATAATGTTCATCATTAGTTACAAAAAAAAAGGTACAAATTGACATACGGTGTGTTCAATTGGGTGAGCATAGTAAGCGGCAATGCTGATGGGAGCAATCCATTCGTAGTGTATCTTGTGAATGAACTTGTATATTGTTGGATGGTGAAGAAATCTGAAAATAACTACCTCTTAATGTGTTGCTTAAATAAATTTACCACAAAAAGATTCATAAATACTTAAAGAAATTGCATCATTATTATTTCACTGTGCATTCTAGGTTTCAGATAAAAGCCAATAATTTTTCTGAAAATCAGTCAGAAAATAGAAGTTGTAAGTTGTGTATCATGATATCAAATTATATGGTCTTATTTCTTTACCAAATATAAAATATATCGCATATACTCTTACATGTGCTTAACTTAAAACAAAAATGCCGTTTTTATGAAGTTTATCCAATAAAGGTCATATATATCGGGCCCGTTGGTCTAACAGTTAAGTGCGTCGCCTTTCAATCGAAAGGTTTCAAGTGCGAAACTGGTCGCTAGCTAGTCGGTTGTGTCCTTGGGCAAGGCACTTTACGGACATTGCCTAAACCCAGCGGATTAATGGGTTCCACCAAATTGAAGGAACGTTGTCTATCATATACAACACACTGCAATAGCTCCGGTAACCCGACAATGGGCGAGAGGTGTTCTGACGATTGCCCGTGTGTTAACCCACTTGGTTTTCCCATTCACAGGGATAAAGATGAATATTCTATCCTATCCTATATTTTCAATTTAAAAATAATCTAAAACGAATTGAAAACACAGAAACAATATAAAATATTTGGTGTCGCTATTGAGCCACACATATTTGAGCGCAATGGTAGTTTTGGAAACAGGACGCCGCGAAAATCAACAACAATTCTGCAGCTGTTCGTAAACAGGTGGAAGCATTACGATTTTTGGTTTTATTGAATACCAAACATGACACCTGTTTGCTGAACAAAAGTTCCCATGTTTAAGGTATAATAAGACTAAAACAATTTCTCTTTTAGGCCTTTTTTTATGAATGTAACGATATCAGTGTCCGCTATATACTTATCGCTTGTGTATTCGCGAAGGAATTGATTTTAAAAGTTTGATGACTGCTGCGGCTGATTAGTTTATATATGTACTGATCACCAGCCGAATAGGAGAAACGAAATTAGCAGGTGGCTTTTAGGTTATGTACATGAAAAGATGCGTAGTAGGATAGGATATGATATTCATGTGTTTATCCAGTATGGAAAGTACGGCAGCTGCACACTCGAGTTTTTTTTCCCTGCGTTTTTTGCACACTTGGGTTATTTCACACACGCTCGCGAGCTGGCAGTATAAACATCGTATAGTTTCCACTAAACTTGTAAACCTACCTCTGGACCTCAGGTAATTTACTTTCCGTACATTTTTAGTTATGTAGATAGATATGTTAGCTGACGGACACGAAAGATTAAGGATAGAATAATATGTTTTTTTTAGGATTTTGGTAAAACAGTTATGTAAACGAGATTGTGTGCACACTTAAAGTGTGCATTCTTGGACGTTTGCACACTTAAATATTTGGCGCGTGCACACTCGAGATCTCGGCGAAAATTGACAGACTTTCCATACGGGATGTTTATCCCTGTGAATATATGTTTTATCTGTCAATTCCGCACACTTTTTTCTTAACCAAAATTTTTTTCTTCCTATTTTAAAAACAAATTTTATTTACGGGTCATAGCCAACATTTTTGCCAAGCTACATCCATCTTGCTGAACCCAGTGAAAAATGATAACTGAGTGACACAATATGTAATATTACCATGAAGTTTACATATTGTTAACTTCATATATAGGCATGAAGCCTATATTTTTTCATAATATTTGTGTTTAAATTTTGGAAATATTTTTGCTGACCAAAAATAAACGACTGAATCTTAAATCTTACCATACACATATTTATTCTATTTCTAAGGGAGGTTTAATGAAAAAACTAATGACTTGTGTTTTAATGTTATGCAGACTCTGTTAGTACGGTACTTTAGAGTTTAGGGCAAGTTATTGTTCATATTATAGTGCATGGGCGAAACGTGCCTTAAACCTCCCATACAATGGATAAATATACCAAAGTAAAGAAAATCGGTGAAGGGTCGTTTGGGACGGCCATTCTGGTGAAGCATAATGAATCAGGGGAACACTTTGTAGTAAAGGTACGTACACTCCCATAGTGTTATCCTGCCAGATTGATAAAAAAGTGAATCATTTTAGTAAAATATAAATGTTTAATTTTAATAAGGTTATAAGGTTTACACTTGAATTTTTATTTGTTTAAGTCAATTTTAAAAGATTTTAGTTTATCAAGGGTGCAATTTGGAAGAATAGGGTACGTTTTCACTTCTGAAACACTTGACACCCCTAACTGTACTTCTTTTTGCCACCATATTTAACAATATGGACCTGGTTTTATGTTCGAATTCTTTCTTTTAAAGACTAAAACATAATTAGGAGATAAACACCTGAGTATCGCAATAAATATGGGTGCTTTTATTTCTATCATATTAGGATTTTAATATCACTGGTCAATGTGTTGGTGACAAAACCAACTAACCTGAAATTGATGTTTCTGCAGGAAATTGGAATTTCAAAGATGAAAACAAAAGAGCGAAATGAGGCACGGAAGGAAGTGTTGGTTTTGTCCAAAATGAGGCATCCTAATATTGTTCAATACACTGAGTCATTCGAAGGTTCAATATTTATTTTTACACTTGTTTTGTTTGAAAAAATGACAGATTAGTCTGGTGAGTTAGTAAGTACCTTATTGGCAAAGGGTTGCAGGGATGAAATTGATCACTAGCTAGTAGGTTGTGTCCTTGGGCAAAGCACTTAACGGACATTGCCTGAAACCAGCGAATCAATGGGTTCTACTAAATTGAAGGAACATGCGAATCATACACACATTGCAATAGCTTCGGTAAAACGACAGTGGGCGTGAGGTGATCTGACGATTGCCCATGTTATCCATGGTTTTCCCATTCACGGGGATAAACATAAATATCCTATCCTATTCCAAGGAATATACAAAGTAAAATTTCTAATCCTTAAGATTCTAAAAATTTCAATCTCCATAGATTTCTAGTTTTTTTCTTTTTTGAATAAAGCATTTCTTTTGTGTTATGAATGCATTGTAGCTATTTGAAAATGTTTAGTAGAATAGGATTCAAAATTCTATCTTCGAAAATGTTATTTTAGAATGGTTCAAGGATGACAAATATACTTCATCAATCCCCAATGGTTTTAAGGAAGCTTATCAAATCATACTTAGTTTTAGTTGTATATTATTAAAGAGTTTTTAATTTCAAATCAAATTATGTATTTTATGTTTAATTTCATAAGTGATTGAAAATAATTAATACAGAAATATATCTTGATTCTACCCTTTTAAATTAAATTCTACTCAGAAAATAACAACAGGGAGTTTATGGATGTAAGGCCTTAAGACCTTTCTCACAGCATATTTTGTTAAATTTGGCAAGGCTAAAGATATTATAGTTCATTGCTAATAATCATATATTTTTCCCAAAATCGAATTAAGTGTTATTATTATCCAAGAAAACGGACATCTTTACATCATCATGGAGTACTGTGAGGGTGGAGATTTATACGCACTTATCAACAAACAGCGAGGTGTGGCTTTCCCGGAGCGCCAGGTGTTGTCGTGGTTTGTACAGATATGCCTGGCGTTGAAGCATGTTCACGACCGGAAGATCCTGCACAGAGATATTAAGACTTCTGTAAGTAGTTTTGCAAAATAGGTTAAAGATGGTACCATTCTTGCTGTTAACTTTTAAGCAATCAATCTTTTGTAATTTCACACTTTGTAAATGGTACAAAGAATTTTTTTTTCTTTTTTTAATTTCTTAATTGTTCTTAATTTTTTTTCTGTTTTAATTTTTTTAATTGTTTTCAATTTTTTTTTCATTTAAAAAGGTCATAAAAGTTTTGCATTGAGTATGGTATAGCCTAATTTGTAAAAATCTGTTTGTAACAGTGCATGGTATCGTATTTTGTATTGTGCTCATAGGATGTTTGTTCCCTTTTAAGCTTTAATGTTTGCCAACTTTTACAACCTTCAATATAAACAGATAAACTATAATTATAAATTTCACTGACAACCTTCTTGTTCAAAATAGTAAGCTAAATAGTGAAAATAACATAGATACTTCCATATCTGTATTGACCCAAATCCACCTCAATTATTAATTATTAAAACTTTTGAATATGATACATATACCCAATACAAAAAAAATGGCTTTAATATTTTATTTTTTTGCATTACCCGTACCAATATCAGCAAATTGTAGTCTAGAATCTCATGCAATTTGCCAAAATATATATTTTCAGAATATATTTTTGACAAAATCTGGCACCATCAAGCTTGGCGACTTTGGAATTGCAAGAGTTTTAAACAACACAATGGAACTTGCAAGAACATGCATTGGTATTTTTATACCTTATTTATACTGTGTGGACATTGTTTTAGCTATATTTATCATATATATTTGGTAGTCCTGTATCCCATGTAAATTGGAATCTGGCATCCTGAATTTGCTCTATTTTCTAAATTGACTTATTTTATTAAAACAATTTGGTATATTAATCATTTAAAAATTATTTTTTTAAATTTAACGAGTCTTTGTGTATTACACAGGTTTCAGCATAAAAACTTTAGGTAAAAAAAGTGCACATCATTTCAGGTTTTTGAGTATTTGTAATTTAACTACTTAAAATAATACTTTAAATGATTTAAAGATAATAGAAATGGCTTCTTAAATACTTATAGGTTACTTCTTTATTTTGTTACCAAGAGGCCATACATCTGCTGTGTCATCTGTCGGTCTGTCCATTAACATCTCTCCTTATTCAATGCATTTTAGGCACCCCATATTATCTGAGTCCGGAAATCTGTGAGAACAAACCTTATAACAACAAGAGCGATGTGTGGGCACTTGGCTGTGTGGTTTACGAGACACTTACTTTAAAACATGCCTTTGAAGCTGGGAACATGAAAAACCTTGTGCTCAAAATTATAAGGTACCACCAACCACTAAGGCACTATCTGGTTATTTAAATCAGTTGTTAAAGGTGTCAATTGCAATATTGTATTCTGAATTCCACAAATGTCATCTAAAGTCATACTTAAAGACTTTTTTAATGATTTAATAGTGTTTAAAAGTAAATTTACAATTAACCACACCAACATTCATATATAAATAATAATGTACTTTCGCACACCTGTCAAAACCACACCTTTTAATGGTTATACAAATTGCTTTATGTTCCCATGACAAAGGTGGCCAAAAAATAACCATTAAGTCAATAGTGTATTGTTATAATTTGCATATTGCTATATGCTATTATATATATTCCTAACCTTTCTACAAATTATAAAGTATGGCATCCCTTAAAAGTAGGTTATCCATCGCTATTATTTTATATTTTATTTGGTTCTTATAAAAAAAAAACATAAAAAAGTCAAAATTATAATTAGCACACTACCAGTATGATTTAAGAATCTAAAAGTGCATATTTTACTGTCGTTAATGATACCATATATTATTTCCTAAAAACATAAAATTAATTTTCTGCAACAGAGCATAAAACACCAGATTTTTAATTCACTGTTCCCTATTAAAGCTTGGACATACACTTTGGTCTTCTTATTTTGGGCCGTATAATTTTACTGCATTATATAATTCTTAGGAGTCATGTTTAATTTCAGAGGATCGTACCCTCCTGTCCCGTCCCGGTATTCCTACGAGCTCCGTTCCCTCGTCTCCCAGCTCTTCCGACGCAATCCTCGCGAGCGTCCATCCATCAACAGCATCCTGAGGAAACCTTTCATCTCGCCGCTCACCGCCGAGCATCTCTCCCAGGAGCAACATGAAGCCGAATTCAGCCACACGGTGTTGCACAAGGGTAGGAAACCAGCTCCAAGGCCGTCCCCTGCGAATCCGAGCCGATACCAACCACAACCTGCTGGTATGTTGCTTTTATTTTCTGAATGAATGTCGCGTTTTGATGGAGCATGTAGGGTAATGACACTGATGCGATTTGCGGAATTATTTACCATCATATTTTTTATTTAAATTTCTGGTTTGGCTAGTTAGGCAGCAACATCTAACTATAACTAAAGTAATTAGTTTTTTGGGATTACAGACAAGTTTTAACAAATGTAATTTTTTTCTGTTTTTCTCCTGTTTTTCCATCCAAAGGCGCCTGCTTTCATGTTTTCAATGAAAACAACAGAAATAATCTTAAACTAGAATTTACACTTTTCCAGCCAAACGTGCTCGAAACTTAGAAATTTACGGAGCTCAAGTAGGTGTTCGTAACCGTCGGGATCAGCAAATTGCTGCTGCTTATGGACCCTCGGTCGCTGCAAAACCGAAACCCAAACCAACCAGGCTCGCAAACGCTCATAATGCAGTCGATAATATCTTAGAAAAGGTGTGTTGCTTCAAAAATATTTCTGTGACATTTTAGTTCATTCTTGCTATGCTGTTTTATTTTTGTGAAAAGATTAGGCCAGTGGTTATGATAACAAAGTCTTGACACACTTCTTTAATATTTTGTTTCTGAAATATGGTAAATTTAAGACAAATTCAATGTTTTGCTTGCAGTGTACAATTGCATTTCAGTGTTCTTCTTTTATTTTTGGTTTATTTATTGTTTTTTTGTCCTACTTACAAACAGTAGCAAATAAAACAAATCTGAATACAAGAAAAGGAAAAGACGCTGAAACCAACAGTCATTAATTCACATAATTAAAGAGTATATAACTTCCTATTATGGGGGTTCGATAATTCTGATTTTTGGGGATTAGGCCATTGCTATATAATTTACTAGCACCAATATATCGTAGATTGCAACATATGCCTTGGGTCAATAGTCGATTTACCAAAGTTTAATATTTTTCCAATTCACGTAGACAATAACATAATTTAAAAAAAATTAAACTGATTTGCGCTTTATTATACTGAGTACTTTTTTTTCTAAGAAACGTCAGCAACTGCTGGAGCAGGAAAGAATTCGCAAGGAAAATCTTATTGGGGAAAAGAAAAGAAGATTGGTACGATTTAAATATTAATAAAATGTCAAATCATGCCCAAGTGAACTAAACTTATATTAAAGGAGTTTGTTTTTTCAGAATATGTATGTCATGAATAGTTAGGCACTCTTTTTTAGCGTTTTTTGCTTCGAAAACAATTCTTTTAACATCATCATTCAATAATTAATTAAAGTAAGTTTAAACTAAGGCCAATACTGCACAAGTAAAAGTCAGATAACCTTTTGTCAACAGTAAGGTTGTCATTTATTCAAGATATATCTGTGTGGTGTTTAATGGAGTCAATGCTATAATGTATGTTTAGGAATAAGATAGAATATTCATGTTTACCCCCGTGAATGGAAAAACCAAGAAGGTTAATACACATCCAATCGTCAGATTACCTCGAGCCCACTGTCGTGTTATCAGAGGTATTGCAGTGTGTTGTGTATGATTCACATGTTCCTTTAATTTAGTAGAACCCATTAATCCGCTGGGATCAGGCAATGTCTGTTAAGTGCTTTGCCCAAGGACACAACCGACCAGTTAGGGACCAGTTTAGAACCTGCAACCCTTCGGCTGTAACCCTGGAAGGCGACGTACTAAACCGCCAGACTAATCAGTCGGACTGTCTGTCGGAGTTTGATCCAATAAATCATGGGGTTTCAACAACGTTAAGAGCCTTACATTAAGAATATTAAAAAGGGAGATCAACAGATTCCCAGCCGGTTTAGACCACACCACCTTTTGGCTGATGGTCCAACAAATTAGAAGCTCATTTTGGCTGATGGTCCAACAAATTAGAAGCTCTTATAAATGATAACCAGCCAGGCAATTGTGATCTTCAGGAAGAGATGCAGAAAAGGCAGCGGGATCGAGCGATCAAGATGAAGGAGGACCAGCTCCGAAGAGCTAGGGATGAAGCGAGGATGTTAAATCTTAAAAGATCTGCAGATATGTTAAACGATGAAGAGGTAAAACCATTTTCCAGACAGGTTGTGTGTAGCCTTATAAATTATTTTGACCCTTTTTAGTAGAATTTAATTTTAGTTTTCTTGCAATTACTACCTTACTTTTGGTAAATAAAAATTATTTTCACATTATTTGTCACATTTGATAATATCATAGAAAAAGTAATATTTCTGCAACAGTGTTTTCCTCTTTTTTCCATAAGAGTGGTTTTAGTAAACAGTCGTGAAAAATAGGCTATTACTTTTTTTAGAATCCTTTAAACCTTAACGCTTTCGATATTTAAAAAAACTGACTAGTTTCTGCAATTAGTATATACTAGGATACACAGAAACTGTTTTCGTTTTATGAGAATTTCTGTGGTTAAAAGTTACAATACAAACGACATTAAACTTCATTTATTCAACACCCTTAATAAAACTTAGAATTGCAATTAACACTGGTATTCTCAATAACTAAATATAGGTCAGAGTTTAAGCGTGAATATATATTCAATGAGAGCTGGTAATAGGTCATAGATTAACCGTTAGGTTTAAGAAAGAAAAATTAAGAAATAATGATTACAGATAAGTTGGGAGACTCGGGTTATGGAGTTCATAACTTAGTTTATGAGCAATAACGCTATTTTGTTTAAATGTAGTTATATTATCCACACACACAAATATGGTAAAAAAAATATTTTTTATTAATGGCTTTATTCTTAAACATTACTCTCTTTTGTTGAAACTTGAAATTTATCTTGTTGTTATGATTAAAAAAAATTGCAGGAAAAAGTGACCAAACCGCCGAGACCGTCAGGGAGAGATCGCCCAGTTTCAGCACCAAGAGAGAGGGGAGATTATGAGAAATATAACGACTTCTTGGACCAAATGGAGCAGAAAGAAAGGTTGATTTTATTGGGTTTCGTGGCGGTGGAAGTTCTTATGGTGAAGTTTCCCACAAAAAAAAGAACTTTTACACACCAGTGCAAATTAGGATAGGTTAAAACTTAAGTGGATTGAATACTATGAACACTTTTTTATAATATTGTTTATTTTTACTAAAAATAGAATTTCAAATATTTCATTAATTAAATAAGGGAAACTGTCGATAAAAAGATGACAATAAATTTTAACTTTTTTAATCTTAATAAATTTTTTAGATATCTGAACCTTTAGTCATTTTAATTGTGATTATAATTTTAAAATAAGGTAACTAACTAGCTTGCTATCGCATTTTTATTTGACACTCAGCTCCAAAAAATTAAATTTAATGTATGTGCTTAGCCATTTATTGTAAATATTGAATAAATATTAATTAGAGTTAGTCTGTCTTGTAAAAAAAATTAACTTTATCCACAATCTTTTTAGATATATCGATATTTGAAACCCCAAATGAAGTAAACAAGTGTTAGTTTTTCTTTTAGGTTCAAGTTTAGTACTTTCATAATGTTAATGTTTTGTTTGCATTTATTTTGATTAAAAAATCAACACTATCGTCACCAGGAACAGTTATCAAGTGTGTAAATATTTAATACCTTTTTCAAATAAATGAAGTATTTTGCAGTTTGCCTTTAAGTTATGACCAAAGGTCATATATTAAAAACTTGGTGGAAATAATCTGGCTTAACCTGGCTACACATATGGCAATTAATTAGAAAATAATTTTCAATGTCCAAACAACTGACTTTAATATAGGTTTTACTCTTTTCATTATTTAAGTTTCTGAAATAAATAAACAAAATTTGTAGGAAATAAGCATAAGATTGGCATCGTCAAACAAACCTAGTACCGAAATCAGTTTAAATCATTTACACCTTACTCACTTAAATTGTAAAATAGTTTGACCAAAAAAACATGAACATATCTTAGATTGGTTGATTGAAATGGTATAAAGTACTGAAACCTCTCAATATTAAAACTATTATAGGTTATCGGCTTTATGTTTGCATACAGTTTAAGTTTGCGCATGCTTATACTAAAGATTTTTTGCATGCTCATTAAATCATGCTGCATGCCTTGAAAAATCCTCTCCCTACACCAGTCACCGACCCCTGGTTTCGACCATGATTTGGGTTTTCCAACCAAAGTGTTGAAAGGATCATGTTACCTTTCAATAGTAAGGATTTCGTTGTACACAGATATTAATTAGAAAGGTGAGAACTTGTTTTAAGGTCAACGTGGTAGGCCTACAGACCTTTTGTACTGTGTCACAATATACTTTTAAGTATCTGTGAATAAATTATTTTAGGACAGCAGCAAGAATAGATGACGACAACATCTTAAATGTCCCATTTGGGAGACAGAACTGTGCACTTGATCAACTACTTTAAACATATAGTGGCATAATAACTTTAACATATAGTGCTTTACATTATCAGGGTTACAATAATTTATTGTAACATATAGTGGCATAATAACTATTACCGCTTTGCAGACCAGTTGCCAATCCATTCCCCCAACCCGGTCTTGATAAAGTAAAAGCTGCTTGGGAAGAAAGACAGAAGGAACAAGATGCAAGATTTGCACAAATTAACAGGTTAGTTAATTTAAAAATTTTGATTCAACAAACCTCTTGGTTTTATACACGGCAAATGCTGACTTGAGTAGAAGTTTGCATCATTAGGCTTCCATTTTTAATACAATATGTGTTTAAATTTTAATACAATATACGTTTAAATTTTAATACAATATATGTTTAAACCAACTGTAAAATCTTTTCTTGTTTACCATTTTTATCAAATACTTAGAGGATGGACCTACATTACTAAACTAAAAAAGTGTAGTTCTATTTTTAACAAGGTTTTCTAAATTAAAATAAAAATAAAAACAGAAAAGTACTAACACCACATTGTGTATAACCTTTTAAGTGCCAAATAATTATTGACATTAGTCGACGTATGAACTCTGCCCCCTCATTACACCACCATCCCCAGAGCTGCTGCAGACAAAGCAGCACAACGAGCTGAGATCGTCCAGGAATATCTGCAGAGGAAGGAAGAAGCTAGAATGAACAAGCGCAAAGGAAACGATCAGGTACCGTAAAATGGGGTTACTTGGACCGCTTTTAAACTTTGATCTAGCACAAATTCTTTTTTTAAATCTCTGGTGTTTTTTAATCTAGCCTAATATGTTTATGAAGTATTGTACTCTTGAAATGTTAAAAGTTTTATAATTTACCTATTCTACCAGATTCATAATATCCCAAAAACATGGTCGGTCCAAGTAACCACGGCTTGGGGTAACTTGGACCACCTATAACTTAGCAGCGGAGAAACGCATATATACAGATGGTAAAACTCAATATATACACTTCTTTGTGTATTTTGCAAAACCATTCAAATAAATTTGTGAACAAATTTAACTTAAAACACAAATTCATGATAAATTAATTATTGGTAATTAAAATTCATGACAGAACACTTTTTAAAACTGTTCCTAACTGTATCAGTCAACTGCCTGATGACACTGCCTTTTTGTTATTACTGTTTTGTAACAATTCATTATTCTATAATAAATGTCGTTGTTTGGACAATAATTATAATCTTTTAACTTGAATTGAGCACAATTTAACATTATAAATGTAGTCAAAGCCTTTATTGAAAGTGGTCCAAGTTACCCCGATTTTACATAAATTCTGACCAATATCAGTCTGATTCTATGTGTGGATGCCATGTTAAGTTATTTGACAACTTTATTACCTGAAAAGGATACTACACAAATACATCTATGATTAAACAGAAACTCAGACATGTCATTTTTACAGTTATATAGTTAGGGTACCCATTTTGAAAGATGTAAATTAGGCAGTGTACATTTGTTCTCCTTAAAACAGATAATTAAAATAAAAAATAAAATGTTTTTAGGTTTATGTTTTGTTTGTTATATATTATAGATGGCATACAAGCATATACACTAAAAAAATATTAAATATTGGTTATTATCAACTAAAAAAAAACATCCATTAATTAATAATCCTGTGTCCGGTCCAAGTATACCCGCAGGTTCAAGTAACCCCGATTTACGGTACACTGGGTAAACTCTCGTTATTGGCAGTGGGTGGGGATGAAACTAGTTTACTGGATAGGATAGGATAGGATAATCCCTTTTATCTCTATAAATGCGAAAACATAAGGGATATTATCAAACTAACGTCAGATTACCCAATGGTCACTGTTGGTTTTTCGCAGTTGTATTGTGTAGGATTAAGAGTTACGTTTAATTTCGGTAGAACCCATTAAACCACTGGGTTCAGACAATGTCCTCTAAGTGCCTTGCTTAAGGACACATCCGACTAGCGAGCGGCCAGTTTTGAAGCTGCAACCCCGCCACAAAAAGGCGACACACTAACCCACTGAGCTATTTAGTCAGAATTACTATGTGAAACAGAAGATTTGCTGCTCAATTCATATTAAATTGAAAATTATTTTTTTCCCAAAAATTTCAGGGCTTCCGTAAACCCAGACCAGTTGTGGGTGTTGCTGCTGCATTGCGACCTTACTCTGCAGCACCAGCTAAAGGTGAGAAAGATGTTTATGTGTTTTTTAAAACCCTTGTAAAATAATCCCTAGTGTGTGGTGGTATACAAATGGTAGAAAACCCATTTTCCCATCTCAAATTCGGATTACAATTAACAACCATACAATTAGAGGAGAGTACACCTCAAAATTACAGTATCATAGAATGCCAAAATTGAAAATAAGTTAGGCTATATTTAGATCATGTGGTATCATTTCAGCCCAGGCCAGTGAGCAGGAGTATCTGGCACAACTACAGAAAACACGAGCGCAAAACTACAACGACAGGAAGCAAATCGTGAACAAAGGCGTTGGACCATACAAGGTAACATAGTTTCAGTTAAAATACAAAGTAAACGGGGTACAAAGCAAGTTAAACGTTACTTGGGTGAGAATTGCCAAAAGTAGGGAGTTTAAATCTCTCTTTTGGGCAAAATGTTTCCAACTACCATCATGCTATAGTTTTCATAATGCAATCATAAGGAATAAAAAAGTTTGACTCACCCGAAGATACAAAAAATAGGTAATGTTCAAACGATCGTAATTGGTCAATTCTCAACAAAATTAAAAACAATTAGGGTTTTCATTGCCAGCGAGAAATTTGCTATTTTACTTTATAATATGAGCTTATTTAAAATTTACTACCTTTAATAAAGGATACAGCTAATCAGTTTAAAAAAATAACATCTATTTCTATATGATTTAGATATTTTATTGCTGTATTAGAAATAAAAATGATCAGAGAATGAGATCGCAACACCTCTTTCAGGTGGATGTTGCATCGGATGTTGCAAGTGATGAGCAGAGGAAGAAGAAGATCTCGGCGCTCCAAAAGCAAGCGCAGGATCGAGCCCAGCTCCTCAAGAAGAACATGGAGGATAGAAGAGCGGCTCTCGATGCAAAGGAGGAAGAGAAAAAGCGGAAACAGGAAGGATTGGTATGTTGGTTCGGTTTGGAGTCGTAAAGTTGGGTAGGAAGGTGTGAAGCGTAATGATTCTTAAATGATCTTGTTAATAATTATGATACAGTGAAGCTCGTGCTAAAAGGCACTCTATTTTCGGTAAAAAATATTAATATAAAAATTGGGTTCAACTTTGTTCTGCACTAGTTGTATAGTACTAAATTCTGTAAATATCATAAAAGTGTAGGGTGCAAATTTCAGTGTGTCTTTTTTTTTAACTTTTTATAGTTTCAGTAACATCAATGACAATTTCCGTTGCCACATTCATTGACTATCAAATCAATAATTATAATTATTAAAAGCCGTATTTGTATTTGTTAACAGGGCCATGGGCGTAGCTTCAAGTTGTTTATAAATCTTGGAAACACCAATTTAGTCTTATGAACGAAGTTTAATTTTGGATGTGATTGGTATATTACACGATGTCACTTTATAATTGGGAAAATATAAACTTTTTTATTGGACTTAAGCATCTAAATGTTTATAAATTTTATCATCCATACCTGACCCCTGTTCCACCCAGGCAAAGCCTCGCGAAATTGTCCACCCAGATCAGCGTCCGGTGAAGTACAATCCAACCCCAATTGGCATCACCCAAGCTTTGCGTGCAGTCGGAGCCCCAATATTGAGCGAAGACCCAGTGATTCCCCCAAATCCAGTGAGTATTGTGAAATGTGATATTCACCATATAGTCACAAGTGGAATTATGAGGTCATTATTTTGTTTAAAGCATAATAAATGAATTGTAATAAGTCTGCAAGGTTCGGTTCACACACTTGACCACAAGCCGACCAATGGACTGGTGTTTGTTTCTTTAAAGCGCATGTATGCTAGTAAGCAAAATTACGAAAAACAAACCACCCGCTTGCTGACTCTGATGTGTGTAGTAAGAGCATTTGTGTAAAAAATAATACATTAAGACATAACAATATACAACTTACTTTCAAAAACTTAAAAGAAGTCATCTTTTTGACCTTTTCCGATAAACGATTTTTTTTCTATATTCCTAATCCCCCAAAATTACGATCTTAATTAAACACAACTCTTCACTCTTTTGTACAAACAATCCCATCTTAAAACTTGCACATTAACCTGAAGTCTGTATACATTTCTTCATTTTCTGATTCGTTTCTTTTTTTTCTGATTCGTTACATTTCTTCATTTTCCGAGTTACCACTGAAATCCACGTCACAGGTTGCGAGCCCGTCGAAACCGATCATCGATGAGAAGAAGCGGATTCTTCAACGCGTCAATCAACGCTTTAGCATGGACTTCGACGCTGATGCTGAGTCAGCAGAAAGTCGTCCTGCTGACTCGGCGAAAAAAGACGAGGTGGAATCCATGAAACTAGAAACGGAAAAGTATGAAATGTTTTATGTGTTTACGTAGGTTTTTTGGTGATTACTTAGGTTTTTTGACAACTTTTTATACAAAATTTATGCAGAATATTTTTAGGGTATATTTAAACACTGGTTTTCCTTTATTAAAATATCTATTTCTGTTTTTGTATTATAACATAATTTTGGTTGACTCTTTGTGGATATTAAATAGATATGATGAATTTTTATTCTGTATTGTTTAAAGATTAGTTTTGTTTCCCCGATTTTATTTTTATATTTCCTATGTACGATCATGGTAGCATTGTCATAATGTTTTGACTTCATAATGTTTACCAGGACGCAAGTAGAAAAAGAAAATTCAGCTGCTCCTAGACCATTGCCTCAACTGCCTTTGCAAAACAAAACAAAGGTAATCACACGATAAAATAGGTGACTCGACTGCGGTCACAGGGTGCTCCAACGAGTTCTCTGATGGTAACAGTACGAGGTCTGCTGTTTTTACCAGTGGTGCTAAAATGGATTTCAGATTTTTTATCAAATCTAGTTATGACTAAATTGATCTGGAATCTGTATTTCCATTATTCAGGTGCTGAAGCCAACTCCAAAAGGCTGGGGGCCAAGTGGAGACATTGGACTGAAAATTGCTGAACTTCCTTTGCAGGAAACAGCTTCACATATGGAAGGTTGGTTGATGTATTGATAATTTTAATTTTGAGCCTTTGATACTTATCCATATCTTTCATGAACAGACTGCTGCTTCTTAGAACTGCAGTCTATCACACTTTTTCACCATTTACAGAAACTAACCCTTTTATAACTCACCTGGTCAGTAATTTATGTCCAGTAACGGAACCCTAAATAAAAATAATCATTGTTGTAATTTTTTTATTGACACTAAATTAGTAAATCTCTACCCTTTTTTTAATTTTGTGGCAGACTGCAAAGCTATAATACGTTAGAATAACACGTTTTAGTAAGCCATGTAGAAACATTTCCCAAATTCCTTTAAAATTAATATATCTTTGCAGCACATATGTAAAATATACCACTATGCCGAAGTAAAGAGGTTAAGAAGCACTGCACCAAACCACATGTCAAATCAGTAACTAACTTTTTTACTTTGCCATGTATCTCTTCTTTAGCAACACATGTGATTGATAATGTAACAAAAAGAAGTGAGCCAGCAAAGAAAGGCTGGGCTGTGCCAAGCGGAACGTTTGTTCGTAGGTTAAACCAATTAACCATTCACCAACCAACCATGACCATGCCACCAGATGAAAATGGTTTGTCCATGAATTACATGTGTTTGTTCTTTTGGGGGGGAGAGCATGGAGGGCAATTTTCAAACTTTTAATTCCACACTGTCATATCACTCTTTTGTTGTTTTTTTTTAAATATCTTATTTTTACTTTTTTGATCTTTTGATATAACATTTGCAATGTTATCATGAATTTGGATAAATGGCTTTAGAAATGTGTAAACCTAAAAAATAAGTTAAAGCCGCAGCAAACATTGCTAAAGACCAGTTATTCATTAAAGTACTTTAGTTTAAGGCTTTCTCCTCTTTAGATGTTAAACCCACAACCATACTGTTGTGACACACCAATTGAATTATTATACTGTGTGTGCGCAACTAGATGTCCAAACCTTTAATTTTTTCGTCTGTTAATATTAGCAGATTTAATCTCAACAGATTTCTCAGTGGCAAGTAAAAAGTTTTAAAACAAACCCTATTGTTTTGTTGAGGGCTGTTTCTACTGATTAATGTAAATCACAGATGAGTTATTGGAGACTATTGAGCCAAGCACCAGTCCCAAACCAATTAAACCATCTATGGAAGAGAACAGTGTGGAACAGAAGTCACCAGAACCAGTAAGACTTTTTGAAGCTTTCTTATCTATACATGTGGATATTATTTTATGAGTAATTGTTGTGTTTATTAAAAATACTTTGTTGTTGGTATTTGTGTATATGTTTTTGTAACAAGCGTTGGGGTTTAACCAATTTTAACTTAAACAAAGCCGAAAAAGACCTAGTATATCTTGTAGATAAGAACAGTTGCATGATTTTTTTGATAACTCATGCAAATGTGCTTTTTATATGATAATAAATACATGAATATACTGGTATTCTTTTAATATAATTCATAAGGTTGTAAAAATTAAGACCCTGAAATCACCCTTTTAGCACAAAATTTGAAAAAGAATTCTGAATTAGCCAAAAACCGGAAAGCAACTTGATTTTGTTAATTTATAATTGGTTCCTTGTTACAGCTGTTAAGTATGGTATTATCCCTTTTTTATTTGTTTGGTAACTGTTTGGTAACTAAGAGAAGAGTTTTATTCTATTCATCTGCTATCTACCATTTAAAGTAAATTGCCATTTAATAAGATTTAATTTTTTGGGTGGGGCATTTTAAGGTTTAAATTATGAACTAAAACCATGATTCTTTTTCAGGGGACAGAATCAACTCCAGTAAACAGCAGGACAACTGTCATTAGAAAATCTCCAGAAAGTGAAACGCCCAAACAACCAACGGTGAAAATCGCGCCAAACTTTAAATTATCTCAACTGGGCACTTACGTCATTCCAAAGACACCAGAAACTGGTTCATTAGACCTCGTGGAAAAACCTGAAACCATTGAAATAAAACCAACAGATGTCATAAATCAACCAGAATTAGAAAGCAACGTCTCTAAACCCCCTAGTGGCCTTGATGATGTCATAAACGATGATATCGAAGAAGTGAAACTCGTCGATGAAACCAAAACCACCAACGATAAAAAGAACCAGCAAACCAAAGCGTGGTCGCAACAAAATCAACCAGATGGGCAGTTGGTGCCCGCAAAACCGGAATTAAAACCAAAACCACGATTACTTCCGAAACCATCTGTGTCTGAGGACCGAACACCAACAAATGTGGTAAAAACACCAGAAAAACCATCTCGAGATAATACACCAAAATCTTCACCAGAATTATCTGATTCTGACACTTTAAAGAAAGAAAACCAAAAGTGAGACTTTTGTACAAAATAAAATTTAATATTTTTTGCAAAAAAAATATATATAAAAATAAAACCATTTTAAAACATTGATCTAAATGGCACCGAACAGTCACATAAAAAGGAACATGTGTTTCTTAACTTTAAATGGTATACCAAGGGGTATTTTGGGTCTATTACCGGATTATTTTGGATTTAGGAAAATAGAGGGTAGGATATTCATGTTTATCCCCATGAATGGGAAAACCAAGGGGGTTAACACACGGGCAATCATCAGATTACCTCTCGCCCACTCTTGGGTTACTGGAGCTATTGCAGTGTGTTTTTTATAATTCCCATGTTCCTTCAATTTAGTAGAACATTATTTCACGACTAACTTACAACATTTGTTTTATTTTGATATCATTCTTACCAGGCCAAGCACTCCACCAAAATCGTTGGCACCAGTTTCATGTGAAAGCCCGCTGTTTGTCAAGAGACCGTTGCCATCAAAAGTAACAACCTCTCCAGCATTTAAGGTACCCTGTATTTAAATTTATATTGGAAACAATCGGTGTAGTGAAAAGGGTTTTTGAACTGGTAATGCTACAAGCCAGTGAAATCTTACAGATCAAATACTGTACGTTCATTTTATTATTTAAAAAAACATATGAATTCCAATAGTATCAACTACCCTGCTGTAAAAATGCTCTAAATTCCCTATTTTTTATATAAAATGAAGACAACATTTAAACGCACAATGTCTTGGGCAAGTTCACGGTAAACTAAGCTAGTCTTCCTTGGAGTGGTGCTCATACACATTAGCTTGGATTGATGTTATGCTTGGTCCTGGGATAGGGCAATAAAATGTGCTTTCCAGACAAGCAAGCAAACCAGTTAAGATGGTTTTTGGTCTTACAATATAGGACTTCCGTAGGGATAGGATAGTCAGATCACCTCGCGCCCACTGTCAGGTTACCGGAGCTATTGCAGTGTGTTGTATATGATAGACATGTTCCTTCAATTTACTAAAACCCTTTAATCCGCTGGGTTCAGGCAATGTCCATTAGGTGCCTTGCCCAAGGTTAACATTGCGACCAGTTTAGAATCTGCAACATAATAATATCATATATGATAGTGAATATAATAATTATATTATTGTTATTTTTACTTCACTACTGAACACGTGTGACACTTCTTAAACCTGTGCATGGGGTGTTCGATACCGAGCTAATTGCATTCATTTTTTGCTTGCAGCTTCCTGATGAAGATATGGACACCCCGAAAGTTGATCCCTTAAGTAAAAGTCTCTACACCACAGCGAGCGACAGGGTGCTACTTAAACTAACCATGGGGCAGTTTGATTCACCCAACCCTAAGGTAAAGAAAATAAACACTTTAAAATGCAACAAATTATGAGTTGCAAGTTTGTTAAACAACACTGTTTTAATGCCTTTTGTATCATTACTGCAATTTTGTCTTGTAATTCAGTGGTTTGAAGCTAGCTGTCTTTAAGTGGCTTGCTAATAAGCAATTTGTTGTGTTTTACCCGCCATGACCCACCACTGAATCTAACAAATGCACATACCCTAAATATAAAAGTACTGATTACTTTATAATTAGTGTTTAAAGAATTTCAATATGTTATAATGTTATTTTCATCAATTGTTCTAAGGCTTTATTGTGTGTTTGATTACAAAAATGGAGAAAAACTTTAATGAAACAAATTCACAATCAACATTCGCCAGCTCCTGCGTACCTGCTCTCTTCCGGACCTTGCCTCCTGCTCCGATGCCCAGTCGGATGACGCAGAGGATCCTCCGGAAGCTGCAGATGCGGTCCGGATGTCGGTTGCGTCGTCCATGAACGACACAAACTTCGACGAGGATGAAGAGGTGAGTCTTCCCGACTCGGATGCGGTTGCCACCGACGACGAAGAGATGAACAACCTCAGAGCGAACTTGGAGAACGTGCTCCTCGAAGCAGAAGATGCAGGTGGAGCTTGTTTTATATTGAAACCCATTAATGTAGACAAGAAACGTTAAGCCTTGTACAAGTCTTGGCGTTTGTATTGTAGGCATGGTGGCTTTGGATAAAATCCTGGTGTTTTAAATTTTGTGTAAACCTGTTAGACACGTTCAATCGTAATTTTTATATTAATGTAACGACCAAAATTTATATTAATGTAGACAAATTAGCTAGAAAAGAAGCTATTGATCATACCTCACCAAGAGGTGACGGGCTTAGCTATTTATTTTACAAAAAAAGCAATACCGCAATTGGTCTGTGGAAAGTTTTTAATTATTTTTATTTTTTTAAACAAACCGACTGTTTGAAACTCATTTAAACAATTAATCAGTAAACAAAGTGATAAAATGAATTTGAAAAAAACGACCCCCAATATACATAAAAAACTGCGTGATAAGAAACATAAAAGAACAACACATTGTAGAATTTAATGGGTTAACTTAAAATTTCAAAATATTTCAACAAAAACTAAAATAAGAAAAGCAATTGATTTTAAAAAGACCTTTATTAGAACAGAACTAAAATTTGCGATTTATATGTTTGACCGATTTCACTACAAAGTCTTCATCAGTTTATTAAATCTTAAACAATGTAATAACAACTATAAAAGCAGTTAGTATACGTCTTTCACTCTATTCTCCAATTACATTCTCTAGGTTTAACGACCAAATCATTTTTTTCCGAATTATAATTGCGTTTATTCACAAACATGTTTTAACTACTGTAGTTTTACCGTTTTATCCTGCCTCCTTTACTTAAAAGAATTATGTCATTTTTCTTTAATGTAATAAGGAAGCGAAAAAATAAAATAGACTAAATACAGCCTGGTTCTAAAAATTAAGTTATTACGAAGTAAAACATATTAAACAATAATAATAATAAAAGTGATAATTTATTATTTAATAAAGGATGTACATCTCAAAACAAAATTCTATTCTATTGACTAAACTACAGTTAAATGCTAAAAATAATATATTAATAGAATATTCAAAAATGATATTCAAAAAATACATCTAAGGAAGAATAATGAATTTTCAATAAAACTGATTTTGGTTGTAAAAATTAAATTCAAAACCTCTGCTGGAAAGATTTGTACTGAATATAATTCAGAATATATTTAAAAAAATTTTAACTTTAAAGTGATACAACCCACATGATTTATCGTAAATAATTTATAAATAGCTTTAAACAAATATATAACTTTATCTACTTATAACAATATGGAAAATAAACAATAGGCATGTAGATCTATTTTATTATTAA
>CH003245.1:1162869-1192352 GCA_000149265.1 Ciona savignyi | reverse complement strand
AGGATATCCATGTTTTATCCGATTTTTTTATTGTTACCTTTTCCCTGATCTTCATTTCAGATAAAAACATTACAGTTTTGATTTGTTTACTTTGTTAATTGATGTGGACAACCCGTTAGAATTAGATACAATTGTGTATGAACAATGTTATTTAGCTGCTAATACAACGGTGTTCTCTTAATCCGTGGTGACAGCCAAGTAAACGCGTTCAAATCGACATTTTGCGTTTAGTTTTGTTTATTTCTTTGCTTCTCGTTACAGTGAATACAATTGGATTGAATATTGTTTACTTAAAGAAACAGAAAAAAACGATGAAACATTAAACGGTTATTGCTTTACGCTGTACAAAACGGTGCTTAACATGTTGTAGGCATGGTGTCTAACTGTCTATGTATAAAATTTCAATGTTTAAGTCATTGTAAGACATGTTTAATCGCTTAGTGATATCAGCGCCGGCGTGTAGTATTAAAATACTGAAATATGAAAAAAACTGAAGTTTTCCACTAATCCCTAACTCACACCAACGCCACTGAGAAAATGACAGGAATGCAGAAATTTTAAATAATCATTAACCATCCGTAATGATAATGTAGTTGACGCTGGATTTTTAACTAACTTTATATTTAATTTTCATATTCCGTCGTTCTATTTTCCCGCTTTTTAGTATTAACCTCCACCGATGGCAGAGGAAAAGAAAGCGACTTAATCTTAATAAGAAGACCCGCGAAAGCTGTTTTCAGCGTTTTTATAACGTGGGCGTGTTTTGTGTCATTTTACACTTACTTAGTTCTGCTCTATATACGAATGGGAGTATTAGCTGAATTGAAAATAACAATATATATGCACATATATAAATACACAATGTTTTATACATGGGCTTTGAGTTTATTATTTTCAATCAAGCTTATTGTATTTTGCTGCCAACATTTTAATATTGCCTTTAATACTTTGCTGACAAACAACGAATTTTTAAAATTCTAGAATCTTCTCCGTCGTTTTCTGCACACCAGACAGTGGACATTGTTCTTCCGGATGACGCAGACGATGATGAATGTGACGTAGATGATGACGCAAGTGATGACGTGAGCGAAAATGGCGACTGGGATTCCGGTAAAAATTTCTTCCATTTGATTTTTTTACATTGTTGGTCAGAAATATAGTGTGGCGCTGATATACAGGTTTTTGTAACTTGCATTAATAGTTGGTTATATACTCGCTTAGCGTAAAGTGACGTTATTTATCGACCGTGCTAAGCTTTGATTCCATAACCACTTAATTCCGCAAAAAAAAACACAAAAACCAATCGGAATTTTTCGAACATGACGTCACAGACTTAATTTTTACGTCACAGGCAGCAACGCATCGTCGGCGGGAGAAGTCTCGGACACAGAGAGCGTTTACTCCCGGTTAGAACACTCACGTGAAGCGCTAGAAAGGGAGTTAGGACTTAAGGCATTCCTCGAAGCTTATCGTTATGTACAGGTGATTACAAGGCGTAAAGTGGAGGGTGTCAGGGGCGATTATACACCCCTGGCACCCAAAAGTGATAAAAAAGTATTCTTAATTTTAATTAACCGTATTCATTTATAACCTCTATCGCATGACAGGCTATCCACGAAGACGAGGACGAAGGCGTGGCTGAGTGCGAGGCGCGGGTTCGTGACGTACTAGGCGCCAAACACGACGCCATATACCCACGTATACTGCAACTTGTCATGGCAGACGGCGCGTATTGCGAAGGTGGGAAATAGATATCATACTTTCATTATTTTTACGGTTTCTATCTGGGATTGTGAGTTGAATTGTTGTTACTTCAACTTAAAAAAGAACTGTTTAAATGCGCCAAATTTCAAAGTCATGTCTTTAAAGCAAAGAATATGAAACAAGTGCCCCATCTGCCCATCTGAACGCTGTTCAGCTTAAATTTACTTTGCAATATTGAAAACAGTTGTACAATAAACACTTTTATTTTCCAGACAACAGCTAACGCGATGACCAACATTTTTGCGCAACCAGAACCCTATTCCACTCAAGACTCCACGTCATAAATACCACTGTGACGTTAAATGCGCAAATCCGTCGAACATTCAGCACTGCTCTTTGGGAATTCGCGCTCTATTAATATTAACGATTTGTCGTGTAAATTCGTACGATCTTCTGTAGAAAGGGCGCGACATTTACATCAGAAACTGCTCCCCAGTGAAACAGTGGAAATATTTATGATCTAAACCGTGTTAAAGGGCTTTAATAATTCATATCACTTTGATTTAACACTCCGGAATTGCACGCTGAAGATGTTTGCTTACCATGTTTACAGCATTACGTAATTGCCCTGAAACGGCGCTAAATTTCAAGTGTGCCAACCATCTAAACGGCGCTGTAGATTCAAATTGCTTTCTATGTTGTGCAGCACTATAGGCAAAATAAAATAAAATGAAAAATTACTTTGTGTTTTGGTTGGATTTAATTGTTGTTTTTGAAGAACATCAGTGAAACTGTTGAGCATGTCCACCTCAACTATCGGTGTTCACTCGTTTAGAGTATTTTTACATGGTCAGTTTGCGTGTTCGTGATAGGCTCTTCACCAATTACGGTTTTACACAGCAAGCTGTATAAGGGCAACATAGGGAAATTGCTCACTAAAACTATGGAAACTAATTCTAACTTTACCCTAAAAACTAATCTTAACTCCAGAAGTAGCCCTAAACTTAATTAATTTAAGACTGGTTTCTTTCCTTTTAGTTTTATTTCGCAGTATAAACATTGCCCGCGATAACAATTCGACAACAACCGTTCTTGCCGAAGGACATCTACGGGGCAGCACTAAAAGGAGGGAAGAAGGGAAACCGCTCATTAAAACTATGGAAATTAATTTTAATTATGCCCTAAACTCTAATCTCAACTCCAATCTCATGTTCAGAACTTACTCTAATGCCCTAACCTCTATTTTAAAGTGCAGTTTCCCCCTTTCCTACTTTTAGTTTTCCCCACATCTGCGATCAGTTACAAGCCAGGTTTCGTTATTCCCAGTAGCACGATGCGTTACCATTGATACATTTTCCCGTCCAGTGAATTTGATTTCAATTTTTAAATGTAATATTAAATGGTAACAATATTTGGTTGTCCCAATGGTGAAAAGGTTTAAGTACGACGTGCATAACAGTCCGGTTGACTGTTCGATCCCCGGCAGGACGACTATTTCAAACGGTTGTGGCACCACCACAAGGCACGTAACAGAATTTCCCTCGAACTAGCGGAATCAAGCTGGTTCTGCAAATAATATCAATTAATGGATATCTTAGAGGGGCTCGACTGCGAATACGCGGTGTTTTATATCGACTGTGGACACACGGTATTTCTAATTTTGCTCGCGTAATAAACTTTTAAAAAAAATACATCTATTAAAGTATACTATGAATAAAAACCCTATGCCCAAGAAAGTCTATACTTGTTATACTGGACCATTTCGGGTTGTAACAATTTCCACACTTACATCTTTGCTTACTTAATGCAAATATCTAACTGTTCAATGTCGGCCCTTTGACATATTATGCTGTGTAGGGGGCGTACATTATTGTTCGTTCGAATGTTTGCCTAGCACCAAGTGGCCAAATAGATAAGCGACATGTTCATGAATCGGTTTCTACTTAAAAAATCTCGTTTTGAATATCCAATTATTGGTTTGAAACTTAGGCCGATTAAAAAATAACACCAATCACAATTGTGAACCACAGAACCCATTTTCTCATAGCATGTTTGCCGTAGTGTTTTCGCACTTATGCATGTTAACGTTCCGGAATTTCTAATCGAAAATCGGTATGTGGAATTGGCCAGAGATAACAACTGGTGATGAAAGGCCCATTAGCACGTTGCCAAATCAATGTTAAAAGGTTTGTGGATTCGATTTTATATTAGACCTTCCCTTGTGCGCTGTCATGTTAGGACAAATAATTTGGGATGCGGGGACGGTGATTAATGGCGGCAATCTTCCAATATTTAATTATCTGTAATCCACCACAATATGTAAATTTATCGACTGACTTGGTTACAGCGTTTACTGTGTCCTTTAAAAATAGCGCACATTCTTTTAATGCCCGTGGCCAACGTGTAAAATCGAAAATGCTTTTATTTTTATGTTTGTTGATTGATAGATTACAATGTATGAAAGTCGGCTACTTCATATCGGGCATCGCTTATCTCGGGATTGTGTCCTTTAAAGGATGTGGCTTTGTATCACAATGTACCAATGAGTCATTCGATACACGCAATCTAAAGTGATATATCTATCGTATACATTATACAACACACTGAAATTACTTCAATAACCAAATTTGGGTATATGTGATATCCGTATAAATGCATAACGCCTAGTAATACAACATATTTCTATTTTCTTTTGATTTCCTGCTAAAAACTGATATATATATAGAAAAAGATGAACCCCAGTTTGTAGCCTTTTTCCATTGAAATAACTAATATTAAATGGCAAATCTACATTTTATTTTGCCCAACCGTGAGCGTCTATTTTGCCCTACCGTTACGCTGTATAATTTTGATGTTACGTATGTGTGATACTTCATCAACTGTAAATTTGGATTCTGAGACACTGTGCAAATCTCGGGCAATTTCAGGGGCTTTTAACCATATTTTTCTCGTCCGGCGTAATTGCTATTTTCGCAGCGCATAATTAGCAAGCGCATTATGTTTGCATGAACATCCGACGATTTTCCCAAGATACCATTAACTATTGATGCGAGTCCCAGCCAAGCGCTTTAAGCGGAGTTGGTGCGAAAATAAAGTCAGTGCTCCGGATGCAAGCTAAGTGGCGGACGTGCATGCAAAGGAATGTTCTGTTCTAGAGCTTGGATATGGCAAGGAGTATTTTAAGCCGAATATTATAAATCACCAGACATAAAGTTGATCCGCGAAAAATCGACAATAATTCGAATCATTTTTGGGGAAATTATACTGCGGAAAGATTTATATGTCAAGAGATAGGAAATTAAAACTAGACTTGCAATGTTTTTTTTTATTATTATACAGATGTTCATTTGCGCGTATAGAGAAATCCCGGGGATTAGTGAACAATGCGATATACGTTATAAATCATTTGATTAATTACGCTGATTATTGATTGATGGGGCAAGCGGGAGGCAAACCTTTAAATAGTGGTTTATCAGATCTGAAAGAGAGCCAGACTGTAAAAATCAGCTGCCGAGAACCCACAAAGCAGAGTATTGCCTATCGTGCCAGCGCATAGGAAATTACTTCCTAGTGGTTGCAGTGGTGGCACGCCGCAAGTTTTTAGCAAAAACCGCGTAGAATATTTAGGCAGGTTGATTGTATTTATGTTTCTTAAAAATATTCACGTTAAAATTTTGCGAATACAAGGAAAATACAAATTCACAACAGCATTATAAAGCATTAATCATTAGCGCCGTATAACGCATAACATAAAACTACGGTCGTGACGAGCCAATTATGGGTTCTGGTTCGAAACTTAGCTCGGTAAAAAAATGTCTTGATTTTTTTTTCTATCCAAAACAGTAGTTAGTTTAGTAAATTTTAAACTTTCATAATGCATTTTCTGCAACTTGCGTCTGTTGTTCTTTATATTGTCGGGGTCACCAATTGTGCACCAACCAACAAAAGCTATATGTCCGATATCTTGAAAAAATTAGCGTGGCAGGAAGGAAACTTAATCCCGGATAAAAGGTCCGATATACTTAACCTGCCCCTCGCCGACCGGTCGCACCAGAATCAACAGTTCAGCAGCGCTGGAATTCGAAAGCGAAATGTTGAATTTGATCAACAAGAACGGTCGTGTGAGGATTTGGAATGGTTTGTTTTCGTCGGCAACATGCCTGCATGTGGTAAGTAATAAAATTATTTTACCATCACTGTTATACCTTGCTAGAACGGTCGACAATATTTTACTAGAATTCACAAACATATTAGGCTAAAGCTAAACCAACAGCTATTAAACTACAGACTGTAATTTCACCATCTCTTCCATCAGTTCAACCGTTATGGCAGATCGGTTACGATCCAACATTCTGCAACAAGATGAAAAACGGCTGGGTGTATTGCGGTTGCGATGATAACTTCACTCCGGGGTTGGATGAAGGAATCGACACTTGTATAAACAAAGGTGAAAATTAAGAGAGCACATTTTGGAAATTGTTTGATATTGCGGTGCTACCTGTCCCACCATTCTGAAGGGAACACGCTGGACCAGCAGCACCGTGCGTCTACTCAAGGCAATTCATGTACTGTGTTCATGATGCCATTAAAAGGCATTGGTCGGTCATTGAACGGATCGAGTTTCAATTTTATGTTTACTGAATGTTGTTCGCCGGGGCTCACGTGGTAATGTGCCGGACTGGAAGCAACATAGTATCGGGAAAGAACTTCCCGCTAGGTATTCGAGTGCGTTCTTGGACAAAGCACTTAACGGGCGTTGCTTCAAATAATGGTCAGAGGAACTAGACACCGTTTCATAAATCCACTGGTTTGGTGGAAGATAAACTAGCAGTGTCAACACTACATTTAACACACTACAACTACTTTAAACCCGGCTGTGGTTTCGAGATAATGTGTCAATTGTCCGGTGTTAACAACCAGTCCTCACTTTCCCCGTTTTCCTACCTCGCGGATAAACACGGGTACCTTAACCTAATCACCATTTCTTTAGCAGAATTGGCGGGCTCTGAAGGCCGGTGTCACCTGCTTCCATGCCCGAGTGATTTTCAATGCGAGGAAACAGTCCCCGGTGTTCGATTTGACTGTGTGAAGGGTGACGTGGTGGTGCCAACATGGGTAAGTGTAAACTTACAAATATTTAGCTTTTTACGACAGAAAACTATTACTTATAGACATGTGAACTCAGTATTTGGGCATGCTACATTAGTAGAGAGAATAAATTATTGGAAATTGTATTTTGAACTTACTTCTTTCTTTCTCTAGTACAACTCTCAAGACAAGCGACCTATGTAAAAGTGGGGTTCGAGGACAATCAGTTGACGTGGTGCATGTGTACATTTTGTATATTCAATGTTTAAATTTTATTAAATAGTAAAAAAATGCAAACCGTCTTATTAGCACATGCCGAATTGGTTATCAATATTTTCCGTTGAAAATAAACGTATTTTGTTCCTACATTTTGGGTTTGCATTTTAATTATTCAAATTTTTATGTATGTTGTGCGTACTTTAGTGGCACTGTAAAAGCTGGCAGAATACGAAATAAACTGTTCCGCACAAGATCATACACCAAGCTTTGTTTAGTTAAATGAGATTGGATGTCTTGTCGGTCGTCAGATTAAATTGAGTATTTAATATTTCGTTAAGCTAACTGAGTATTTAGTGTTGGCGATTTGTTCAGCTGATACAGTAGTTTATGTAGGTAAATCGTTTAGCTAACTAAGTATTCATTATTTGTGATTTGTTAAGCTTGTTGTGTATTCATTATTGGTGATATGGTTAATTGAATATTAAGTATATATTAATGATTCGTTATGCTAATCCTCCATCTGAGGGAGGGAGGAACGGTTTCCAGAGCAATTACGGTTCGACAGTGTTTATATTATAGATCCCGTGGGCATTGGTAATCAAGCATTGGTAATGTCCGGCCCGATGGTCTAGCGGTTAAGTGCGTCGCCTTTCAATCGAAAGGTTGCAGGTGCGAAACTCGTCGCTAGCTAGTCGGTTGTGTCCTTGGGCAAGGCACTTTACGGACATTGCCTGAACCCAGCGGATTAATGGGTTCTACCAAATGAAGGAACGTGTCTATCATATACAACACACTGCAATAGCTCCGGTAACCCGACGATGGGCGCGAGGTGATCTGACGATTGCCCGTGTGATAACCCCCTAGGTTTTCCCATTCAGGGGATAAACATGAATATCCTATTCCTATCCTATATCCTAAGAAGCAAACTCAAAATTCTGCAAACTATTACATTTTTACGTTATTTACATTACATCGTTATTCCGAAAACGTGCTTCAACTGTGATATAAACTTAAATCTTTTTTGGTTTTTATTTATTTATTTATTGATTATTTTGCTTTATGGGTTACGGTTCTATTTGTAATAATAATGTTATGAGTTTTATTACAAGGTCGTGATGCAATTAATCTCATTTTACTAATATGGCTTAGTAAGTGGCCATCTGTAACAGTACTAGTTACAACCAAGTGCGAGTTCAATATGTTTTCCATTCCCTTTTTAACCCAAGCAGGTGAACAGCGCACTAAAAATAAAAATTAGGGAGTTTTATAGTTAATGATTGAGCTAAAATTAAGGTTAGTTTTGGGGTTTGGAATAATGGTCGGGGCAGGGTTAGATTTAGTGTTCATTTATTTATAGAGTAGTTTGCCTCATTTTATCTTTCTCTTCGTTTAGTGTTGACCAACCGATTGTCTTACTTGCCACTCTTTTGCGCTCTTTTTAATAGCTCGAGGGCGTTGTCTAGCGGTGGGCGAAAGGTAAAAACACGACCTAGCTCAAGCACTGTTCAATCTATAAATTTGCATACAACACTAATTACAAAACACTAGTACGGTCGTGTGGCCGAATGGTTTACGCGACCGATACATATACAGTATTACATACAAATAAACGGTCCTGGTGATGACCCCATCTGGGTTCGAAATTGGCTCCGTAAAAAAATGAGATAAAAAAAATAAAATACACATATTTCTTCATTTATTGAGGTGTTTTCATTTCAAGCGTTATATGTGTAAACAAGCGAATAAAAAGCTATGTTATTTACCCAAACAAACTCATAATATGTTTTAAAAAGTACATCAGAAAATTTGTTCAAGCGCAATTAAGACCTGCATTCAACAAATATTGGGCTTAAAAAGAATCCAATATGATCAATTGTTTGCAACAGACAATGTCAATTTTAAATCAATCGCTAATTTGCTGTGTTTTAATTAGGGTACCGACTATATAAATAAGCCAGCTGCCCTTGCAACAGCAGAAGACAGAAAAAGCTTAGGTTATGTAAAATTTAAAATGAGGTGGCAGAAGATTAAGTGCTTCAGTTAAATTTTATGCAACAGTGTAGTTTGATCACTATTACCATTTATTTAAATGATAACTAAACGACGGGCCGTGTGTGCAGTATGTTGTCTCTTCCAATTCCACTGCCGGTTATATTTCGAATTGTTATTGTGGCCAATTCTAGGTCTTGTTACATAGAAAAAGATAAAAAAAACGTAAATGAGAACGTATATGCTTAAAAGATTGTGCGTTTGGCTAAGTTTACAAGCTCAATAATGATAATTAGCGCTTTGTTATGTAGTATAAAAATGCGGTAAAAAGTTGATAAAATTGAAGCTGTTTTATCGAGGTCAAGTCTATTTTCGTGTAGCTCGGGATCAATAGGGTGCGTGCAGGCGTGTGTGTGCTCTGTGCAGTGCGCGAAACAGCTACGGTATTCATAAGAGCCTATGCGTCAGTGAAGGATTGTTTGCCGCATTGCTACGTATGTCCGGTCATGCGATGGTCTACCGTTTCCATCTTTCACTTTCTGGCTTACCGAATATGTTGCCGTTTTAGAGGATAAGCAAAAACAACAGGTGATGTTTTTCAGGTGCTCATTTTTTTATGTAGGAAAAGTTCAGCAGTCGGTTGCAAATTCCGACAGAATAGAAGTAAACAGAGGACGAATAAAACATTGATCCTAAATTGAGAGTACGGATTATCTATATGAGCATCGAACTTGTTTATTGGTTTTAGATGTATTAGATTAAATAAACATCATACTGGCTTGAACTTAAGTTGTTGCTCTGATTATATTTCCGCTCAAATCTGTATTGGACGGTCTATTGGGGCCACACTCAACTGTCAGCGTGTGCAGACTGAATTCAATCGCGTCCACAACAGAAGATCAGAATGGGCGAAAACAACGTGAGTAGCTTGATAAAGCTAAACGTCGGCGGCCGCCTGTACAGTACTACGCTCAAAACGCTGACAAGCAAGCATCCTGATTCGGGCCTGGCAGTCGCGGCAAGAAATTTCAAGGAAAACGGTCTAAAAAGTGGTGCAGCGGAAGGTTACTTGAAAGACGAAGATAGATTATTCATAGACCGGGATGGTGATTGTTTTCGCTTTGTCCTGGATTATCTGAGGGCAAAGAGAAACGACACGTCAAAGAAAGTACCCGCGGACGAGAAGGCCAGACTGGTAGGTGAAGCTGAATTCTATGGCTTGGCTGGTTTGACGGAAGAGCTAAACAAGAGTTTGGACAGCTCCCTTTCGTGTGATGAAGTTAAACTCGCTTTTAGTGTAAGTGGATTTGTATGATAATTATTTGGCAAAATACAACATTGTGTAATTTTCGATGCAGAGATCGGACTCGGCCGAATCGGAGAAGGGACACAAAAGAATGGGGTCAAGGAGATGGCCGCCAAAGCCGACGACCCCCCCTGCGATTACATTCGGTGGTAACGGGACCGATGTTCTGTAAGTCGGACTCGTTTACTCTTTTGTTTCAATTCATTTTACTCGTGCCAAGTAGTTTTGTTTTTATAGTAGGTTTGACCGACAGTCCAGCACCAAGAATGATCTTTGGGAAAAGGGACCTTTCTTTCTCACAATCGGGTACCGCGGATCGTACACTTCCACCAGTGACGGAAGATCGACTGACGTGTCGAAATTCCGCCGGATAACCAGGATCACAGTTTCCGGGAGATCAGATGTGGCAAAGGAGGTAAGGGAGGGCATGAGATTTTTGATGTGATAGTAAGTCCTGGTAAAGACATATTATTTGTGTTCCTCACTCACTTTAATATATTAACACAATACCAACACTTTTTTACTTCTTTACCTTATACAAAATATCTTTTCTTTCGCTGGTACACCCATTAAGGCAACCAACTTGGTTAAACAAGCACACAATTAGCATTGCTGGTAATGGTAAGCCAGTACACTGGACCGTATATTGCAGTTTTAATTCTACCCGTTAGCTCATTCACATAGCTCGTCGCATTCTTAGTCACAAGGTAGTTTGAAACCACAGTCATGTACGAAGCAGAAGTTGCTTGAACCTAGAGTTTTAGATTAAACAAAAACTGCGTCTCCATTTTAATCACCATACTGCAATAGCTTTGGTATAACTCGATTGTGAACATAAGGTAATTTAGCGATTGCCCATGTGATAAACGTCTCCATTTTCTACCCCGGGAAAAGTGAGATTATTCATGCATCAGATTTCGTTTTAATTTCCAGCTAAATACCATGAGACATACTATGTGTTAAGAACATGCAAAATGTGAATGGCTGCGTGGCCTTAAAACACGAAACTACACTAGACTTGCAAGCTTGGTAGTTAATTTTAAGGGCTCAATGTGTTCCGTGATGCGTCATTTGATAAAACGCGGAATGACTCAAAGACAATTTCCGTTGTAAGATACAATCAAGGCTAAATTAACGGAGTTTTAAAATGGAAGAATAATGCGTTCCTGATCGATTTCCCAGGTCGCATTTTCCATAAAATCCATAATGTAATCAAAATCCAACCGTATTTTGGCAGGAAATAGATAAATGCGCAGTACCCAAACTTCTGATGTGCTATTCAGCTAAACATTGACTTTATGTTGCATTTATAATCTTTGCCACACAGGCTTATTATGTATCTCATTAAATACGCCTAACCGACACCAGTCTGCTTTAAATATATATTCTAATGAATACATCCCATCGGCGTTACTGTTGCGAAATGGTTGCACGGCAATCGAGGTCAATTCGAAAATGAATATTTAAAATGTAATTATCGCTTCCCACCGACAACCGCCCAGTAACACCGCGTGAACGTCAAGCATCGGTCTTGTAATTGAACTCTACTCAACCAGGAAAAGATAACCTCACACGGAATCTAATTTTTGACGTGGTAAAACAATTTTAAACCGTGCCCTTGTTCAAAATAACGTCGTAAATTAACGTTTCTTCAGCGTTTAAATGCCATCACGTAGCATCTAATCGATACAAGCAGCAACACCCACCTCTGCACGATGTATCGATCGCATTCTATTTTACGATACTATCCAAGTAATTAGATGCGGCACAAGGCCAAACATTCGCGTGACTAGAGACGGACAATACTAAAAGGAAGTAATAGGGACGGAGGGAATCTTCCCACTAAAAAATTAATAATTCTAACCCTGCACTAATCTCACACTAAAAACTTACGCTAACTTTAACCCAATAAGCATTATTTTAGTGTGAAGTCATGATAGTATAAAATAGGATATGATCTATCCGATAGTTCATGCCTATCCCCGTAGATGGGAAAACGCAATGGGCCGACTAGCCAATTAGCATAGCAGTTTGGCTAAAAGTTGGCAGCTGGTAAGCTGTCTTCCTTCGTGCATCGATTTAGTTCCCGTATTTAAAACGGGCCCATCGCCTTTAAACTTTAATGTTATGCAACATTGATATTTTTGCAAGGAAGGGTCAAATCATTTTCGGAAAATGTTTCTTTACTGAAACACAAGGACAAAGCTATGAAAAATGTAACCATAAAATATCCAAAAGTTTCTCTATAATCAAAATGTAATTTTGTGTGCATTGTGAACAGTTTTTGTGTGACCGAATACTTGAAATGATGTGTTTTATAACACCATATCTGTGTGTTGAGAAGAGAGATGCTTTGGGTAAAACATTAAGTTTTAGGTAGAATAGTTTTCCTACCCAAGGATTTATCATGTTTAATTTTTTTTGAAAACAAAATGACCTTAAGTGTGAGTTTGCTCTTAGCCCATACTTAATACCTCGCCTAATAACCACTGATCTAAAATTTGTCTATATCAAGCAGCACCTAGCCTCATTAGCAAATGTGAATTACCGGTACAGCGTACCGGGATAACTTATTTACAGCGTTTCGGGCCGTGCTGGCTTTCTTTTATCACTGAAAATAATAATTAAATTGCGATATAGTAAAAAAATGATTATATATGTAGACTTTTCATCTCAAAGTATATATTTTTTGCCTATCTGGATGAAATACACTGCACCCTGTGGCTATTTCATTCTTTCGAGGCCGTGTTTTTACTACTTTTCTGTAGTGGCTTATGATTATTGTGCATTTTCGCCTTTCACGATGCAATTCCAATAAATCAGTTCAATCGTAGGTGTTCCAGCAAGAACTGAACGATAGTCGTGATCCCGAGCGCCACCCATCGGAAGGGTACACCTGCCGCTACTACCTTACCCACAACTACTTGGAGTCGGCCTTCGAAAAGCTGGCGAGCCGCGGTTTCAAACTGGTAACGTCATCGTCTAGCGGCACCAAGACTCTGCCGTCTCTCACCAAAGAGTTCAAGCAGTGGACCACCTACATCGAGTACATTTTCTACAGGGGACTCGGAGAAGAGGACGCCGACTCAACTCTTCGTTAGGGACAGCGGCACTGCTACTAGATGTTGCACAGAGACAGTCGTAATGTAGAATGTAATAACACATATATTTTGAATTGATTAATATTTTAGTGAATAAAACGCGGGTGAAGTATGTATTTCATTGAAGGCACATGCAGTTGCTAAACGCGGTTATAATAAACATATTTGTGCGACCTGTATTACCCGTTTTTGCACGCATGACTGAAAAATGGTTTTAGGATTTTGCGCTGTTCTATAGTTGCATAATGAAGGTGCAACGAAAGGTAGTTTTTGGGTTCTCTCTTGCAATGAGACAGTCAAACCAAATTCCTATGTCCAATTGCTTATAGTTGCAAGTTCCAAGTGTAACACTTCCATTGTACATAGAAATGTGCTTTTGTTGTTTGGCGACATATATCTATTATCTCTGTACATTGTTAAAGCTGTATTCTACTGTGCGGAACTGATTAGAATGTTAAACGATTGTGCTGTTATTTTGTAAAGTACACTGTAAATCGCGAGATAATGTATACTGTATATTAAAGTGATCAAAATGTTGGCCCAGAACTTGATGTGTATTTTTTAGCTGTTCTTACTTAGTTAAAACATCGGTTTACAGCCGAATGTCCAAATTTTCAATCATCTGCGTTTTTTCATACGGGGTATAGCCTGTTTTACTTTTATGGTATTGCAAACAATAATATCTTTAAAGGATACGAGGAAGGGTCTACACAAAATAGTTCTACAAAAAACATGTTTTAGTATATTAATTTTCCGGTCCGATTATGAGCCCGTAATGAGTTCGTTAGTATAAGGTTTTCAAATAGCGTGGTGTATACGAATCATTCGCGATAACCTTTCGCCCACATCGTATATAATTAAATCTCTAGGTACGCGCTGTCAGCTTTAATTCCCATAGCAGGTGGAGTTGTCATTCAATTGAGGCTGTTCTGTTTTAAATTTCTATTCTTGAATGAATGTGGCATTTCCACCATGGCAGGTGGGGAATTCACATTGACAAGTTACCACACGCCATTTTTGGATAACTTGCGATGGCTATCCCTGTGTTGGGAAATGTATTACTGTTGTTGTCAAGTACCCATGTTTTTCTTTCGAAAGCAAGTACATCATGTGATATACTTAATGCTTACAAATTTTACTCCTAAACTCTTAACAGCTATACTTATAAATGGATCTGAATTCAATTTTAAGTCGTGCTTTACCGTATAGTTTTGTTCAAGGTTTTAAATTGGGATATAATTACTGCATTATTGTCTATATTGATTATCCAATGCAGGGAAGGATTTAGTATGACAGATTAGTCTGGTCTGGTTCGTCGAATTTTAACCGCAGGATGGCAGGTTCGAAACTGGTACTAGTTGTAGACAAGGCATGGACATTGTCTGAACCGAACGGATTAATGGATTCTACTATATTAAAAGAACGTATGTTAACCCCCTGGTTTTTCCAATCACGGGGATAAATATTAATATCCTATCTTAAGACTTTTGTCTGATTTGCAATCGATTATTCTACGTATAAACCGGTCAATACGACGTGGTTTTAATTCCTGTAATCCACCCCATACGCAGAGCAAAATCACGTCTTGGACACGATCAGGATAGGATTCTCGTATTTTATCAATTGTGCAAGGACGGTTATCACTCATGACATCAGATTACCGTGCCCAAAATTAAGTTACCAAAGCTATTTCAATGTGAGGCATATGATCATAAAGTGTATACTGTTTGGGATAAACCAGTTCAAAATCAATCCATTGAGTTTAGACGTCGACCAGCCGACCCACTCTTTAACCGGCTAGACAAACCACGCTTTAACCGACTAAAAATAAACAAACATTGACGGATGATTTAATAAGGAAATCACAAAAATGAATAAAATATTTAAGATTTATTTCCAATGCGACTTAGAGCGGGCATGAATGTGGTGACCGAGGAAACGGAACCGCATCGCGTATATTCCGAGTCCCGAGGAGAAAATGAACGAGACGATCAAAACCGAGACCGTAACCGCCGTGTGGAACGGTACCGAACCTTCGCAGGTCGAGATACCAGTGGTAATCGTCAACGAGACCGAGTTTGTGCAATGAGCTTTGTAATATTTCGAGCCGATGCTCTCGCAGACTACCTCCACATAGCTCGCCACAAAATGGGAAAATGAGATCAACGGCAGAAACCTGGAGTTGAAACAACATGAAAGAGATGAAAAATAGTGGAAGGTCCACTGGAAATAGTGGAAGATAGCCACCAATTCGTCTATTGTGAAGCTTAGCAAGGGCAGCCACAAGTTGGCTCCCCCTCAGTATCTGCCACGCTTCAGTGAACCCAATTTTCAAGGTTATTATTTGGTTAGTATTGATATAAATGGATTTGCATATTTTTTGCAATTTAACATTGTGACATTTCTATTCGTGCAGGTGGGAAAATCCATATTGAAGGATTTATACACAATAGATAAGTCGTGGGGGGTCTATGTGTTGGCTGAATTATGACTGTTTATATGTATATTTATATATAATATATACACCTAGTGCCTCTAATAAAGTTATCCAAACTTTACTTACGGTTTTTCCATCATCATTAGCGTACATATAAAACGGTTTTAATTCTTTAGGGAAATCCACAAGAAACAGAGGCTTCAAGCCACAATGCTTAACTAGAAATGATTCTTGTTCAGTGTTAAAATCATCCCCCCCCAAATGGGTGACGGTGTTTTTAAGCGCTTTGAATTGTTTTGGAGTATGGTAAGTGCCTCAGAATAGGGAATTCTGCAAAATTGACGTTGTGGTCTATAAAATTAGCAACGCCACAATTGGATATGATAATCATGTTTATCTATGGGAATAAAAAAATACAAAAAACTTTTTGACAAGTTTTTTTATTATGTTTTTGACAAGTTTACCAGATTGCTCAAATTTCCCTTTGGCTAGTTTAATCGAGAAGTGCATAGTCCCTTTGCTGGCAACTAAAAGGTTGTAGGATCAAAACTGTACAACAGCTACTGTACTGTCCTTAACCATAACCCTTGCCTGAACCAGTTGGATTAATAGGCTGTATTGTGTAATATCTTCTTTTTAATCTAATGATTGCCCCTGTAATAACGGCATGTGTCATAATATTGAAGGGATTAAAACATAAATATCTTATCATTAATAATAAAAATCATCATTATCAGCTCCACAGGTGTAGGTGTACATATAAAATTTTCTGACCTGTCGTATTGTTTCGACTTAGCGTTTTCGACCGCAGTACTATGATTGGGTGGTATATCTTTAAAAGCATCCTCAAACGTTTGCAAAACAGGTAACTCAATTTCTTCTATAGAATATTTTATACTCTCTTCAATCAAATCCATAATGTAATTTATATCCTGGAAATAACATCAATCGAAAAGGTTAAAATTCTGGTTTCATAATTTATTTATATCTTGCTGGATGCTGCCCCAGTATCGAATGATTGATATATATTTAATGCCAGATACCAAAACACAAAGTGAAGTGAAATACAGTTAAATTTTTTTTAAGGGCACTAAAGAGTGTTTTTTAATATTTTTGTGCAGTTTACAACCAAGTTTTTTTCAGAAACTGTAATTTGAATGACAGATTACAAAGGTTTTGCCATATACTATTAAAATTGTCGCATATATGGGGCCTGCAAATCAATTAGTGCGAGATTACCTCCACAAAAGCAACTTCAACTTCTAGCATTCGGAACTCGCTCAGATGCTTCCTTGATATTCCATGCTCAGCTCGAAAAGCTGGGTTTAATGTGTAGACATTACCCAGCGCCATTGCACAAGCTTCCAAGTGCATTTGGCCCGACACGGTTAGGTAAGCTGGTTTGTCAAAGAAATTTGAATTTGGATCTTTTGAATCCATCTTATTGGGACTGTGCTCATTGTTTTCTGTTGTAGGGTTTCCATCGGTGGCAGCCACTACATTGAATAGTTCACCTGCTCCCTCACAATCGCTCGACGTTATAACGGGAGTGTGGATGTGAGTAAAATCATGCTTCTGTTAGGAGGATAGTAAAATTAGTTTCTTTCAATAAGAAATATAGTCAATAGCAAAACTAGCTAGTTTTTAAAACAGAATGGACAATAATACACGAAAAAAATGTATAATTTGGTAAGACAGCCAAATTGAATATGCTAGCTATGTCACTGGATACAGTAACTCAGTTTTCAACATTTTTAAAACATAATTAATAAAATCGAAATTACAATGAAAAACCTGAAAATATTGGTGAAATCTCATTTCCAGTTGATTTCGAAGGCGTAAACCCCTCATGATGGAATGACGTCGCATTCTAAGATGTGGGTAGCTGCGCAGATGTTGCATTTCATGAGGAGTGTGCTTCAGGAATGGGTATTCCTTAACAGAAAATATTTTTAATTCTTTTCCTGCATTAAACACGATTGTCATTGTAGACTAGTTCTGGATTAAGGTCTTAGAATGTCCATAATTCAAACGGCTTGTGCCTCAAATAAATAAACATTGCTTAGTTCTAGGTAATGCATATTGCAACATAGAAAGTTTTGCTGTGTTTTCTCAGTCAGATAACGCATTGGCCATCAGCCAAAAGGTTGTTGAATCAAAACTAGAGGGTGGCTAGTCAGTTGTGTCCTTGAGCACTAAACAGTCGTTGACTGAAGTAGATTAATGAGTTTAACTGAAACAGTGGTAACATCTTGAATAATATGCAACACAAAGATAAAATGAATTTTTCTTTATAATTTCAATACTTGTACAAAACAATTCGCTTAGACATTACTACAAAGAATTTATTTTAGTTGTGGGAAAAAGGAGTACGTACATCTGGGTTGCACGGTCCAGTGACCTCGATATTTTCACAAACCATTTCGATTTTGTTAACATTGAATTCGGTCTCAACAAACTTCCCAACAGCCGACACTGACGCACCATTTTGTATTTCCCTGCAAAGTGCATTTATTGGCTGGTTTCGATAGGATAAACATCTTTATCATGATGATTGAAAAATGCAGGATAGGGTCATATATAAAAGTATTGCCTCATTGACACAAACGACTAGAAAATAATGAGCTACCGGTACTAACTAAGTTTAAAGCTAAAACAGATTAAATGTATTGAAATTTCAATCAGCTTTGTTGCATTAGGAATTTGTTTTGGGTTAAAATTGAAAAGCTAGGAAACAACACATGATCTTAGAATTTATAAACTTCAGAAATATAGAATAAGTAAGTGTAACTGGTGTCGAAGCCCAAAATACCTACTTATTCATCAGATTTCCTGGCAACACAACTTGTAACGTCTGCAAAGATCCATCGCTTATATCAATAAAACAAAACCTCTTGTGATTGCGAACTGACTGAACCCAGCCCTGAAAGAAAGTCAGATCAAAATTGTGGCACAAAACAAAATGTGGCCTAAATTTTTGGGAGGCTTCAATTAAGGTCTACATCCTGGTCCAGCCAGATATATATAAATGGATTTTAATATGGAGATTTGAGTCATGAAGGAGACGAAAACCCTAAATTACTGGCTCTATACAATATTTGGAACCAAACTATATGATCACAAAATGTAGGCTAAACTATAGGAAGATATAATGTTCCAGCATTTTAGACAAATTTTGTAGGTATAGGATACATGTGTATATTATAACAGTTATTCAATAAAAAACACAAATATTAATTTAAGTTTTACGGACGAAAAATTATTCCACCTTGCTTCAGAATTTGAAATGAGAAATTTTGAAATGAAGTGTACAAACGTGATTAAATTATGATTTTAAGAATAAAGATAGATGAGAGAAGATATATGAAAGGTGTTATTGGTGCAATGGTGATAATATACAGTAAAATTAAAACAACTAACCTGAACTCGACCAACTTTTGTTTCGTTGATCGCACCTTTTTTGAAAACATCTTTTATTTTGACTGATTTTATTGACTGTGCTGCTGTGCTATAACATAATTTGCATAGACGAAACATTTGCAGCAGACATAGAGGAGCGAAAGGAAGTTAAATACCAATTCAAGAATTTTTACGGTTTGTTAAAATAGACAAAATCCACAGACGTTCCACTTAAGTTCCAGTTACACAAAACGAGTGTTTCAGGAAAGGGGATTACCCAGTATCGCGGCTAAGTTCACATGTTTTGGCGCGATCTTTGGTGGTTCCCGTCACTCCCCGATGATTTGTGTTCAAAATCTAAGTGCTTTACAAGGAATCCAAACTTTATAAGTCGTAGCTTCATATGTATACGCTCAGCACCAACAATGGTCAAATAATTTAACGGCATAGTATGATTTTTTCCAAAAATAGCTCATGATTTAATACTTTTTAATAGAGAAGATTAATATCAAATATGAATTAAAAGTGACTTTACCATATTGAAATAGCCCCAACAACCAAAATTTGTTATGGCGATCACTGTTGATTGTCGCATAGTAGTTGATCTTATTACGTGTTTCCTTGGTAATCCTAGATACCTAACTCATCTTCCCAGATCTTTTTTTTATACCGCAGCCTATACAAGACTTTAAAGCGTTGTATAAATAGAGCTTGGCAAGAGTGTATTAACCCACCAGACAAAATATAAAAGACACGGTTGGCTAACACTTTTTATTTTTGAACCTACAAAGGAAAAAGCGCTACATTTTCTACAGAAGAAACAAAGCACAGTGTGTTTCATGAAAATAGGAAAATACTTTCAAGGCAAGTAAAATTAACGTTGAAAATGTTCAAACATTATAAGCCTATAAAATAAACACCAGAGAAAATATACAACTAGTCATCGAGCTGACAAAGGATGGCAACACCGCGGTTGATCCAGTGGCTCTTGGGCTTGTCAGTTGGAACTTCCATCATCATAACAAAGTTGGTCGAATGGCCTGTTGAAAGCAGACATATGGAAAATGGGAAGCTACAGTTAGTCTTTTAATAGGAATTTATTTGCGGTTGTATTATTGTGGGACAGTATTAATACTTGCGAAAGGACAGTAATACGATACTTACACCAGGCACACAGTCTGTCATCTACCACACACAGAGATAAATATGAGTATCCTTTCCTGTAAATTGATTAAAACTGAATGCCTTGAATGACTGGGTTCAATTGGGTGCCTTATTTTTTACCTCCGAGAATAATACTGTGTATTTAATGCTATCCCAACCCATAAATCCTTCTAAGCACAAGTGCTGAAGGGCACATTCTGACTGTGTAAATTGATAATCAAACAAATCGTGTTTTTTCCACCCATGGTGATAAACCTGAGCAGTCACTTGTTCTTTCATTATCATTACTTTTCTAACTTACAAAGTATAACCATGGCATACTTTAATGATTGTCATTTTAACTTTATTTTCCTCTTTTACTTAAATTTGAACAATCTTCTATTAAAGGACAAATTTTAAGAGGCAGTACACTGAACTAAGCAATCCATTTTTTAAACTAAAAACCTCACCTGTTGTGGAGAGTGTTCCTCTTCTAGCACTCGTTTTATACACAGGGCAAGTGTAGCTGGGCTGGGGAACGAATTTTGAGTTCTCCCCAGGTTTTAACCACAAGATCGGGATCACGTCATAGAGGACTTTGGGAAGAGATTCTCCCATCAGCATCGTGTCTCGATCCCAGCGCGCCCCCTCCAAGAAAAGTCCTCGGACATACACACCTGATGAGCGGGAAATGAAAAATTCGTCAAAATCCGACATAAGTGAATATAATATACAGAGGAAAGTAAAAGGTTATTATAATAACAACGTGTTTTAACACACATGAGTATAACCCCACACAATTATCAGCAAACTAAAATACCGACTTACATAAATACCAACCCACACAGGTATCAACTCACATAAGACCACCCGTATCCTATAAATATTTCCAAATTTAAAATTTCCTTACCATCCTCTGGTTTCTTTTCAATTTCTCCTTCATGTTCTGCTCTCATGACTTCAAATTCAAATCCAATGTGATCAATAGGAATCGTGTATCTGTGCATCAATGTTTGGTTACATAAATTACTTTAACTGCAATGAGTTGCATGGTTAAAGTTTTAGTGACTGTAATGTAGGTAAGAGGTGTCTTGCAAACAACATTAACTTAATTTGCTTGTTAACTCTTTCACTCCCGGCCAAATGCATTAATTTAAACATGCTGTCCCGCAGTGTTTTTTACAATTTTTGGTCATTTTCAAATTAGAACAGTTTTTCTCAAATATTATGCTATGATTTAATATTTAGTATGGTTGGAAAGATAATTTATCCCTCTTTTAAACAAACCGCACACCTTAGAATCTACCTCCAATAAAGAATATATTATGTAAACTTTAGTGAACACCACTTTTTATGTAAAGAAAATTCTGCTCAACTTTGAAAATTTTGAGGTGCACTGACAAACGAAATACTCACTAATTATTGGTATGCCCAAATGATATGAAAATTGGAATGTAGATTGTCTAATAGTTTTTGTACTCAGGAAAATTTAAACTGTATTTGTATCTTCAGTAGTTTTTTTTACTATTCCTAATTGAAATTTTCCTTTATTCTAACTATATTATGAAAAATTGAACCAAAACGCATTGAAGTTTTTAGTTTTGTAGAACTAAAATAGTAAAAAGTATAAATAAGAACAGTAAAGGAAGTGTAAAAAGGGCATACAAAAGCAAACAAACACAAATACTATATCCAATATTCTTCAAAGCAGGGCACACCGAACTAGCTAGTCTCGCCGCCTTTTTCTTTATCGTGCGCTCAGCAGGCCCAGCTGGATTCATGCTTTGGTGAACACGAAGCATAAACGCCTGTTGCGAAAACGTCACCAACGCTCTCCTTTTTTTCTCAACGGCATGAAATTCACAGAGAATGTAAAGAAAGACTTGCTTGACAAAAAGAGCTTCTCCGCAAGTTAACGCGACTCCTATTGGCTGAGTTAGTCACTTGTAAATTCGTGTAAAATCGATAGAAATAAGAGGCGAAGCCTTGAAAAAGAAAGGCTATCACTCCTCGCATTTTTAATATTTTTCCACGAAAATTACAGTGAATAAAATATAGGGTTTCCTTGATCGAATGAGCCATAGCTGAGGTCTCTACCATTACGCATTGCGGAGAAATCGTTTTTTAGATTTGCATCCATTTATGTACAGGCGGGATACCATGTTTTCCCACCAACTCGCCATATATGGACGGAAAGAGTTAAAGGTGTACGATCAATTTCACCAGATCACATAGAGTTAAGGTGAGAGCAAAACATCATACTTAACAAGGTTCTGGGTTCTATCCCAAAGACGTTCACTGTTCTGTTTAGTTATACAAGAAAGCATAAAACAAACAGTCTTATCTTATAATTTTACATTAAGGTTACCACTAACTATAAAAAAATAGTGGGCAAGTATTTTTTTCCAGTCCATAATTTTTCCACCTAAAAAACACAAAAACAAACTCACTTTCTAGCATAGTTCTGCGAGGCGCCAGTAAGGAAGGACTGGGTAAAATAGAAGCCGGACACCCAGAAAACATTTGGGATCCCGTTCAGAATCCAGTCATTGAAAAAGTGAAGTCTGGCCAATAGATCTGTTGGTACATATTTTTTGTTACAATTTTTTTCATTTATCTGTACTAAAAGGCAATGATGGAAAAAATAATTACTGTTTAAAAAAACAGAGATGGAAGTAATACTGCATCATTATATAATATGGGTAAAAAACGACGGATAAACATAAAATGCTTAGGTAACCGAAGACACAAATAAATAACAAGTTCTTTAAACCACAATACCTATTTGTTTGTACCTAATATATTCATATATTTATCAGTTAAGTTCAAGTATTGTCTCACCAGTAACATATCCACCCAGTGGTTTGAGTGAGGGGTATGACTTGGAGGCCCACATTGCCGGGACTTTCCCGATCAGCATCGAGGTAAAAACCTCCTCAAGTTCCGATGACATCACCACGAGACCCTTGATCGCTTTGCGCAGGTTGATGAGACTGGAGCGGACCACGGCTGTTAGCCGGTTGAATCGAATCAACTCTTGTCTGCGGTGAAACATTGAATAATTAGTAGTCGGTTAGTGCATTTGCAGTGCATCAGATCATCAAAGAATTAAACCAGCTGCTACATAGTTGGCTTTGTCCATTCTGCAAAACTAAAGGAAAGTTGCGTAAGTTTAGTGAATTGTTAGATAAACAAAAAAATGCAAAGTTATATCATATAAAATACAATACAATAGATTGGTAAGGTGTCGAAGACATGGGTTGTCCACTGCAACTACTACAATTGCAAACCAAGCGACAACTTGTACAAAATAAGATCATCTATGGAGAATTGAAAAGACGTACCTTAACACAGTGTTCATTGACTCGTTGTACACGACTGGATACTTAATCATCACTTTTTCAAGGTCGAAATCCGGGGGGAGTTTTGTCAGAATATCGGCTGCGAGTTCGTCGATTACCTCTTCAGGGGATTTCCCACCACCCCCACTCTGTCTGGGAAGGGTCAAAAGGATCCCGTCGAAAAGTTGAAGGGTCTCCTGGTTATCCTTGGTGATGTCTGCGTTCTCGTGCAGACCGAACACCTGTTTAAAATTGGAGAAAAAATGACGTGGCCATTAAAAAAATTACGTGGCCTTACATTTATAAAAATTGTTTTTTAACAACTGTCATTTTTCTGTTTTTTCACTTTCCATAAATGTGTTATTTAAGTAAGGAGAAACAAATATAAAACCTAAGCATGCTCACCTCTGGATGAGCCACAAGGGGTAACTCCCTGACGTAATCCAGATATGACTGATACGGGCCGTCAGGTGGGGTGAAGTACATTCCACTGGGAGAGAACTTGTATCCATCATCTAGCACAATATCTGGCTTGTAGAACTGGGAGAAAAGGTTTTATGTTGGCAGTAAGAATATTTCACATTTAATAATTAAATTATTGCATTTTTAAAACATAATTTATTAACCAATTAAAAAAAATTTAACAAATTATAAAATTAACCATATGATTTTTAATAATAATACGGTAGCTATTTTATATTCTGGACATGTTTGAAAAATAAACAAAACTAGTTACACAAACCTTTAGGATAACAAGACTGGTGTTAATTATTTTTTTTTGAAATGTGGTCACAGTTATTAACAGTATTTTCTTATATATAGATGCAGTGGAAATAATTGGATCGCTTAAATTCCAAAGTAACATCAAATATTTAACACAACGCAATAACTATTGAAACACAGGATGAGGTAATAAGCTATTTAATAACAACTGTCGGTTTTTCTTCTAGGATAGGGAGGTATATTTATGTTTATCCCCGTAAATGGAAAAAGCAATAAGTATTACCACACAGGCGATCGTCAGATCACCTCACGCCAACCGTCGGATTACTGAACCTATCCTGGGATAAATATTCTAAGTATTTTATCCTGAACCAACTCACAATGGAAAGCAATGACAGTAGAAGCCTCCTGTCCTTGTCATCAGTCACTCTGCCCCCATAGTTGCACTCCCCTGTTAGGTAAGTTAGCGCCACTAGTGGAAGTTCTTCATACTCATTAAGGAACATCTGGAATGGAAATTTGTGAATCTATTTCGTAAGAATCTGTAATAATTCAAACTAGAAAAATTCTAGAAACTGTAATAATTTAAACTAGAAAAACAAAAGGCAAATCAGCACAACGATATCTTTCGTGAGAATCTGTAATAGTTGAAACTAGAAATTTTTGGTAATTTAAAAATTTGTAATTTGATTCGTCTATCGTGGGAAAAATACCCTAATTTTAAACAAAAGGCAAACATAAAATATATATATTTTCGGAGAAAACAATGGATTAAACAATATGGTCAGCATATCACTAGTCCATAGTGCAGTTACCATAGTTATTACTGCAATTTTTAACGTTGCTTTGTACTGTTAAGAAGAAATACTCATGATATACTCATGTTTGTAATAAAGGATGAGAAGTATTTGGTATAATTTTTTCTTATACTTCATTTATAAACAACCAATTAGATTCCAATAAATAGAGTCTACATTTAATATACACTTGTATCTGGGCACAACCACAAAGAATGCTGATCATCCAAGGAATTAAACTCAAAACCCATTGCTTATTACCTTTAAGGTATAACTAACACATTAGGCAGTCGCAAACTTAGCAGGTGTAAATATCCATAGAGAAAAACAAAGCACATCTACATGTCACCGAAGTTTCGAACCTGTAACCCTTCAGTTAATGGGCGACGCACTAACCCATTAAGCCAAACAGTCAGACACTCTACATACCACCAAAGGGTGCTCACCTGCAGTTGTCGCATGCTGATACGGAGATCAGATTCATTGAACTCGTATGGGATGTTCCAACCGAGAGGACCAAACTTCCGACGCTCCTGCACCATAGCGTGGAAAAAGCACAACCCGAACAGCAACTTCTGCCATTCCTGTGGACAATGTGTGATAGTAAGGATTGATTGAGCTTATTCATGCGGTGGGAAAATAAAGGCATTCGTCGGATGAATAAAATAGAATATTCTAAACTACATCCACCAAGTGCCCTGGCACATGGCAAATTTAACTAGTAAATAGCTGGTTTTGATACAAAAATCATAGAGTTGATGCTAGTTTTGATACTACAACCTTACGATTGGTGCTGTTAACAACCAAGCCACCTGACTGATCGGCAATGCTAACGTGCATAAATCATGACACCACATGGTACAGGATCTTGAACAACTCCAAGCAAAGCAATGCAACATTAGTTTTACAAGGAGTAGTAAGCGATTTGTGGCATGAACAAGTTGTCACAACTTACTTTAGGTTTGTTACAAGCTCCAAAGAAGGAAGGATCTGAGATCGGATCATTGAGATACGATCTCAATAAGTTGGCTCTCATTCCTTTGGGTGGTTCATTTGTCATTTTAACTCCATTCTAGAATATGAAATTAATCTTGTTTACTATGCTTAAAATAAAGTTTTGTTTACTGAGTACTTGTAATATTTAAATCTATTATTATTACCTGTCCACAATTTTTGAAATATACACCAAAACAGTCTAAAGAACTGCTTTCCTATGTGAATTAGTCATAAATCTAGACATAAGTAGAATTTACTGAATTGTACAAATATCCAACTATCTTTTGACTCACAAGTAGCATAAATTTGCTTTTAAATAATAACATTGTTGCTGGTACATACACCACATACAGCAGCTTTAGTGGGGAAGTCGTAAAAAAACTGGGGAAGTCGTAAAAAACATGATTTTACTTATAGTAAGTAGGAAATAATTTTTCAATCATTTTCCAGCACCATTACTTCTGAAAATAAACCGTCCTGGATTTAGACCAACTGCTTTGTTCACCTGCAGAATCGGAACTGGAAACTTCTCTGACGGATAACTGGTGAGCCACAATCTGAAGTCTTTATGAGTGTTCTCCGGAACAATGACCTCCTCACAAATCTTCTCCAGCGTGGACATCCAACTGGTGGCGAGATGACAGTTCTGCAGCACCACCCATGTACCCTGGGATCGAAGAAACAATGGTTTCAGTTAAAATAAGGATTTGGTTCCTTATAAATGATAAAATGGGTTTCTAGTTTCTAGGTTTTCTAGTTAAAAAACTCTTTATTTTTTTAGTCAATCAAACAATTGAAAGACAATTTCTACACAGTCAGTTTTATCTTAATAATTATTTTGATTTGTGTTGCTGGTTAAGAAAAAAAATCAATAATTTAAGAACACAACTAAGAGAGAAAAAAATTACCGCTAATGTGGCATCGTTGATCATCTTCTGAGCTATTGGACCTTGACCCTGGCCTAGAGAAATTGTCCCGATTCTATTCCCTCCAAAACCGCGGTCGTCAGCGAATTTCAACAAACCTAATTAAGGGGAAGGAAAATATATATCAAAATATATTCGCAATTTAAAAATGAAAAGCTGTGATGTTGATGACTATTTAAATGTTAGAAAATTTAACTTTTGATAAAAAAATTAATTTTAAACAATATTATTTAAATTTCCAACATATATGTATATTTTTTTAATTCTGTAACAGAGAAAATACGTCTGGTCCACACATCTTAGATCATGCCAAGACAATTTCTTTGTGTTGTTAAATTTTGTGATCATTTACGAACCTCTTACGTGAATATGTTTTGTTGGAGACTACATGTTTAAAGTCAAGCTTTCAGAGTGATTGTAACTTGATGATAAAGAGTGGTAAATTATAACAAATGTTGTGGACCAGAACATAATATTGTATAGATTCTCTACCTGCCATTGGATCAGCACCAGGAGAGAGCACGAAAATGAGAGGAGTGCAGCAAGTGGAATCATTATATGAACCGGCCAAGTCAAAAGTGGGTGGCTCGATAAATGCCCTGCCCATCTGATCCACGATGTAATCCTGCACTGCTGGAACCGCTTTGTCCGGTCGAATGCAACGCAGTACGACCATCCGATCAAGACCGGATAGCATGTTCCACTTGTCTGGGAATCTAGCTCGGAAAATGGATGGTAATAAAATATGAGGGAAACCAGCTAGTTAACTTAAATATCTTTAAAAATATCTGTCTGTCGATTATTGTGCTGAAAGCAAAGGTGGGTTATTAGGGTGCGGAAGTATGGCATTAGGGTCGGAGGTATAATATCATGTTTTAAAGGGTATAGGTGGGATATAGGGTGCTAATTGGTAGGCATGTTTTTAGAAAGTGTCAAGTCAGGAAAAGTATGGATTAAAGAAAACAGGAAAGTATGGATTAAAAAAAACTATATGTCAGGAAAGTATGGATTAAAGAAAACTATAAATTTGCTAAATTGGTCTACGGCAGTGACAAAAACATAGCTGATGTGTGCCAAGGACAGACACCAAATTGATTTTCATACAGAAGTTGCTTTGACTTGTCTTAAATAAAGACGGCATATCTTCATTTATGTTGAGTAGGCCAAAGGGGCGACGCTATTCTGACAATCTACCAGTGCCACAGAGGTATCTATCCATTAAACTATTTTATGTAAATAATTAAGAAACTATTAACTGAACAATTTACTTGTCTGAATGAGGGGTGGCTGAGTCGTAGACTATCTGCCAAGCTTTGATGTTTGTTCGGAAGTGATCCATTAGTCCGTTGAGGTTCTTCAGGTTGGAGGCTCTCACGATCTCAGACCACGCTTTGTCCTGCAGCCACTCCGGAGCAGGGTTTGGATGCGGGTTTTCAAGGGCAACTCCTCCAGTGAGGAAGAACCTCCAAACACTGTCGTCAATCTTGCCTGAAAGAGTGTTTGGTTGGTTGAGAGCTAACATACTGAAGGAAGGATTTCAATTAAAATATTCATATATTTGTCCTGGTGGTTTAGTGCCACGCCTTTCAACCGAAAGGTTGCAGGTTTAAAACTGGTTGCTAGCTAGGCACTTTACGGATATTGCCTGAACGCAGGGGATTAATGGGTTTTACCAAATTAAAGGAACATGTGTAGCATATACAACGTACTGCAATAGGTTCTGTAACCTGATGGTGGGCATGAGGTTATGACCCTTGGTTTTCCCATTCACAGGGATAAACATAAATATCCTATCCTATTTAAATGTTTTGTACAGCTACAGTCAAGATTTTCTAAGCATAAAAGCGGATGAAAAGATCCCAGTGATAATAAGATGTTAAATAATCGCTGAAAAATTAAAAAAATCGATTTGTGTGAATAACTTTTAATAAGCCCATACTATGATTTCTATAAATAGATTACATCACTAGGATAGGATAGGATATTCATGTGTTATCCCCCGTGAAATGGGAAAACCCAAGGGGGGGTTATCACACGGGCAATCGTCAGATCACCTTGCGCTCATCGTCGGGTAAGGACATTGGTCGTAAACAGTGTTCCATTGAGGGAATCATTTTTATACTAATTATAGTTTCAGCTTTTTTAACTTTACAAGGGGGCAAATCGGTAAATGCGACAATGGTCTACATGTTTCTCCCTTGGTGCACTGGCTCTACAAAAAAAACGTTGTGAACTAAGTGTTCGCTGAGTAACCACGTTATTTATGCAAACGTTTGCAAGCTACCGGCACACTTTAAAGGCTTTAATTTCTTAT